>AWOL01S0015678.1:38140-64357 GCA_000715115.1 Nicotiana otophora | reverse complement strand
ATTGATTCAAGGTTAAGGTTACATTGTGCTATTGATTATGGGTAAAATACTGGTTTCTTTGTGATACTCCTACCTATCCGTTATTATTGATTCTGTGATTTGTGAGGAGGAGTGTAAAGCATGAAGGGTGATGCCGTGCATCCATTAACTATATTGTGAGGAAGAGTGTAAATCATAAAGGGTGATGCCGTGTATATTATGAGAGATTTAATGCACGAAGGGTGATGCCGTGCCGTTCTATTTATTTATTTGGTGAGGTTGAGAGTAAAATCACGAAGGGCGATGCCGTGCCATTCTATTTATTTGGTGAGGTTGAGAGTAAAAACATGAAGGGTGATGCCATGCCTTTCTATTTATTTATTTGGTGAGGTTGGGAGTAAAAGCATGAAGGGTGGTGTCGTGCAGTTTTCCCTTGCTGTTTTATTTGCTCAATTCGTTTAAGGATTTTCTGTTTAATTCTGTCGTTTCATTATTCTCACTCTTTATATTGTATCCCCCCACTGTATGTCCCCTTCACATTATTTATGCATTATTTCTTTATTTACTGTTGTTGTCACTAGTATGATTATACTGTTCAGGTTATATGTGGGTGTCTTGTCCTAGCCTCGTCACTACTTCGCCGAGGTTAGGCTCGACACTTACCAGTACATGGGGTCGGTTGTACTGATACTGCACTCTGTACTTTCTGTGCAGATTTTGATACCGGCTCGGGTTGATCGAGATTTTGCTATTGGTCCGCTGTCCGAAGTCTCAAGATAAATCTGTCCGCATTCACAGATCTTGAAGTCCTCATCTATCTTTTCTATTCTACTGTTTCTTTCATTCAGACAGTTGTATTTCTTTCATATTATTACTTGTAGTAAATTCTAGAATGCTCGTGAATTATGACTCCAGATCTGGGTGGTAGTAATTAATAGAGTTTTATGATATTCCGCACTCATTATATTTTATCTTAGTTAATTATTGTTAATTACTGAATGGAAATAAGGAATTTGTTTAATGATTTTCTAACTTTGGCTTGCCTAGCAAGTGAAATGTTAGGCGCCATCACGGTCCCGTCGGTAGGAAATTCCGGGTCGTGATAATTTCCAACAGAAAGATTCCAGCAGTTGTTTAATTCCAAATTTCAATCCATTAACCATCCGAAATTCACCCGAGGCCCTCAGGACCTCAACCAAATACACCAACAAGTCCTAAAATATCAGACGAACTTAGTCAAAACCTCAAATCACATAAAACAATGCTAAAACCACGAATCATACCCCAATTCAAGCTTAAGGAACTTAAGAATTTCCAACTTCTACATTTGATGCCGAAACCTATCAAATCAATTTTCGATTGACCTCTAATTTTGTACACAAGTCATAAATGACATAACAGAGCTATGAACATTTTCAGAACGGGATTCCGACTTCGATATCAAAAAGTCTACTCCTCGGTCAAACTTCCAAACTTAAATTTCTATTTTGGACATTTCAACTAATTTAACTACGGACTTCCTAATAATTTTACGGACACGCCCCTAAGTCCAAAATTACCATACATAGCTATTGGAATCATCAAAAATTTATTCTGGGATCGTTTACACATAGGTCGACATCCAACCAACCTTTTCGACTTAAGTTTTAAACTTTGGAACCAAGTGTTCCCATTCATTCCAAGACCTCACCAGACCCGAACCAATTACCCCGACAATTCATATAACAACTGTAAAGCATAAATTGAGCAGCATATATGGAATCAGGATTCTAATACTCAAAATGACCAGCCAGATCGTTACACTATTTGTGTGAATAATTAGTGACAATTATTTAATTGTCTCTGTTTGAATATTACAATTATTGGCGACCAAAAAGATTCATAGTTAAAAAATAAAAGACAGAGTTTTGTTCGTGTATGGTACATAAAATTACTTTAGGACTAATTAACCTTATGACTGAAGCACTCATCTTGAAAAATTATCAAGTTCAAGAAACTTGAATCCCATTTTATAAAGTTCTATTATGAAGTCTATATGACCTGCAAAATCGAAAGAAACCAAATTAAAGCCGTACTCATTTGGATTCAATTGCCATATCTAACGTTAGAAAATAGAAAACCAAAAAACCACATTAAAATTTAATAGAACCCAAGGAACATTTTGATGGTAGAAAACTTGTTGTTGTATGTGAAAGAACGAAAAATAGACAAAACAAAAGAAAGAAAAATCAAAAAGAGTTTAACTTATGATGTAAGCGCTTACATGTCACGACCCAAAATCCACTAGTCGTGATAGCTCTTAACGCAACCCACTAGGTAAGTTAACTAATAACCATCCAATTCCACTAATAGTAATAAGATAATTAAACAAAAGAATTATCTAAATCTTATACATTTCCCAAGGACTGGTAGTACAAATCATGAGCTTCTAAGAATAGAATTTACTAAGCTGATATGAAGTAAATACATCTTCTATTTGAAAAGTACATAAATAGAGTTTTTATAAATCTAAGGCTACTATGAACAACATGCAACTACAATAGGAACGCAGGTACATCTTCAAATCTAGCAATCATCGAGCACATCAACAATATCAGCCAACATCTGCACGCAATGTGCAGAAGTGTAGTATCAGTACAACCGACCCCATGTACTAATTAAATAACAAACCTAACCTTAGGTTGAAAGCAGTGATGAGCTGGAATATAGGTCGGGTCCAACACCAATAACCAGTAGCAGTTCATAACAACATAGAGCATATAAATAAGAAAATAACTCAGAGATAAAAATGCTCAGTTTTTTCACAGTTTGTCCGAATGTAGTTCCACTTTTCAAAAATATCACTGAACTTAAATCCTTTACCAAAATTGTCGAAAAATATGAGATAGTTTGAAAACTGTAAAGTTTTCCAAAAATCCTCACCACAATAAATTAGATGTTTCGTTTTTCTATCCAGATAGTAAGTGAAAGATGCCTCTCTATGCCCATATATCAATGTGTGTAAAAAATCATGAATGACGTGACACCATACAACATGAGGAGAAATGCATCTCTATGCCTGTATGTCATGTGTGCATGCCAATGCCATGTATCTCAGAGATGAATCATGTACTCACACACTCAAAGTACTCAATCTCATTGCCTCACACTGTCACTCATCATGCTCAACCACTCGGTATTGTATATGGCCCATACGGCCCAAGGAAATCCACCCCGGAACATATACAACACTGACTGTATGTCAACCAGTACCGAGAAAAAAGGGTAATCCAGCCCTGTGGAGAAATCCATCTCCAAGTATCAAATACTTCGGACACATCCATGTCCCGGGAAATCCATCCCTCAATAATATCATCTGCGCTCACTAGGGGTGCGTTACAGACTCCGGAGGGGCTCCTACAGCCCAAACGCTATCATAATCATCAATATAACCACTGCGGCGTGCAGTCCGATCCCATAACTGTCACTCATAATCAGGCTCTCGGCCTCACTCAGTCATCAATCTCTCTAGTCTCACCCACGGGCTCACAATGTCATGAAAGCTAACCCGGAACAATGATATGATGTATCAATAAATAACAACTGAGACTGAGATATGGTATGAATGCATGAATATGACTAAGTATGAAATATCAATGATATCAGTGACATGACAACAAGTAACGACCACTATACGTCCTAACAATATCAACATAAAGCCTAAACATGGTATCTAGCATGATTGACAACTTAGTTACTTTATCACATGGTGAAAACACAGATATCAACAAGATAGTGCCACTATACAGTGCCATGGAAACAACGGAGTGACAATTCACAAGGTGCACGCCCACACGCCTGTCACCTAGCATGCGTGTCACCTCAATATCAATCACACAACATGAAATTTGGGGTTTCATACCCTCAGTACTAAGTTTAGAAGAGTTACTTACCTCGAACAAGCCAATTCCAATATCGAAAAAGCCAAGCGATGTTCCAAGAATGCCATCACACGCGTAGCGATATCTGAACGGCTCAAAACTAGCCATAACCAACTCAAATACATCAAATAAAGCCCAAGAAAACAATTCCAAATGATAAAGATCGAATCCTAAATCAAATAACAAATCCGGCCAAAAATCACACCTGGACCTGCACCTCAAAACCCGACAAAACTCCCAAAATCCGACAACCCATTCAATTACGAGTCCAACCATACTAGTTTCACTCAAATCCGACTCCAAATCGGTGTTCAAAACTCAAAAATTCATATTATGAAACTTTAGGCCAAAACCCCCAATTATTCTTTAAAATTCATCAACCAATAGCAAAATATGAAGATAGATTCATAAAATGTAATCAAAGCTGAGTAGAGAACACTTACCTCAATCCTTGTGATGAAATTTTCTTCACAAATCGCCTTAATCCGAGTCCCACATCTCAAAATATGAAGAAAGAACAAAACCCTCGATTTTTATATTTTTGCCCAGCACTTTCCGTATTTGCGGTCAAATTGTCGCATTTGCAACCACCGCTTCTGCGGTGATTCCTCGCTTCTGCGGTGATTCCTCGCTTCTGCGAAACAGCCTCACTCAGCAAAACCTCGCACCTGCGGTCCTTAAGCCGCTTCTACGATGACGCTTTTGCACACTTGAATTGCATATGCGGTTGCGCAGGTGCGTCCAAGCACCCGCACCTTCGATCCTCACGCCCAGCTCTCTTTCTCGCTTCTGCGATGGAACTTCCGGTTTTGCGGCTCCGCACCTGCGTTATACACTCCGCAGGTGCGGTCATACCAGAACCAGAAACTCCTCAGCAATGCAACATGGAATGAAAATGGTCTGAACCTCGTCCGAAACTCACCCGAGCCATTCGGGATCCCGTCCAAATATACCAACAAGTCCCATAACATAACACGGAGCTACTCGAGGCCTCAAAACACACATAACAACATCGAAACAACGAATCACACCTCAATTCGAAATCATTGAACTTTGAAACTTCAACTTTCACAACCGATGCCGAAACGCATCAAATCACGGACGATTGACCTCAAATTTTGCATACAAGACACATTTGACATTACGGACCTGCTCCAACTTCCGGAATCGGAATCCGACCCGGATGTCAAAAAGTCCACTACCGGTCAAACTTTTCAAAATTCCAACTTTTGCCATTTCAAGCCAAATTCTACTACGGACCTCCAAACCACAATCCGAACGCGCTCCTAAGTTCAAAAGTGCCCAACGGAGCTAATGGAACCATCAAAAATCTAATCCGAGGTCAAATACTAAAAAGTCAAACTTGGTCAAACCTTTCAAATTTAAAGCTTCTAGCTGAGAATCTTTCTTCCAAATCATTTCCGAATAACCTGAAAACCAAAACCGACGATTCACATAAGTCATAATACATCATACGGAACTACTAATGCTCGTAAACTACTGAGCGAAGGGCAAATTCTCAAAACTACTGGTTGGGTCGTTACATCCTCCCCTACTTAAACATACGTTCGTCCTCGAACGTGCCCAGAGTTGTTCCAAAAGCCATCAAACCGTAGTATAACCTTACCATGAACGTACCCGGGGGTGATCCCACATCACCCTATCCCATATAGGTATGATAACACAATATGATTGAAATTTCTTAATCCAACCTAGGCCATAAGCCTTAGAATCCAATTCTCACGTCCGAAATTTTCTGTATGATCAGAATCTCGCTTCTACATACTATATAAGTCTAAACAAGTTGTGTCCAGCCATAGCCATAAGTCAAGATGAAATCACATGATATACCACATAACTCAAACACTCATAGCGAGAATTGCTAATCACAGCAGCTTCTCAAAACAACCCAATGCCGGTAATAAACCTCTTATCAAACAAAGCCTCGTTCTAACACCTTCATATACTGCCAACGATGAAAAAAGCACGCAGAAACTCATAACTATTCGCCAGATCAATAAGTTGTGGATCTCCCTCTCCTTCGATATGAACTATAGCAAATTTCTAAGCCGATCAACATTAATATCCTTCCAAATATACCACAATCAGATCCGATAACACTTATTCTAGTATGATGACCTCATCCCATCTAACATAATCACTCTAGTGACATGACACATCAATACAACTTAAAACCACAACCTATGCACCAAATAGCAACATTCCAAATGTACTCAATCATGGAAAAATGACTCAAACAAGAGAAACGTCCTGCAAGCTCAACGGGTACCACCAGAACGCAATGCTAAGATCCCATCACACACCGCAGAACCAAAACACGCGAATCTAACACAAAGGATCATACCTCAATGTAACTCTGCTACAATGTATGACCCATCTAAATGTTGGTCCATGTTATATACCTCAAGCCACCCTGCTCAAAATCAATAACCACATAAAATTTGACATCACACACCCAAAGTGCATTGCTATAACTACGGAGAAGCAAATGACACAACGCCACACAAAACCCGAAAGAGCATAACCAATACGCCATCAACCAAGCAATACCCAATACTCTTCTCACTCAAATTCCATTATAAGACCCCAATATAACCGCACTATATATGCATATAACCAACGAATCACAACTCTTTGTAGCATAGAAGAGTAACTCATAGATCATTTCAGAACACGAATAAGCTTAACAACAATCGAATGGAACATCCCTCAATAATAGCAGTATATAGCCAACCAATTTGGCTCGGTGTAGAATACACATCCTAATTAAGCCTACCAATGGACACCCAAACCAACTCTGGTTACAGACAAATAGATAAATAACCCTCCAAAAATCCACAGTAACTAAAATCATAATACATACTATCATCTGGCTGACTTCAGCTACTACCTCACAGTCCACAACCATGAAACAATCTTCTCCTGAGAACTCCCAGCCTCCAAATCCATAGAACACATGAATCACCATTTCTAATCCCATCTCTACCGCCCGAATGTCTAACACATCTCTCATACACGATCATCCCACGAGGAATACTTCTCCCATTATTTCGTGCCACATAGCAATATCTTAAAATCATCAGTTGATCAACCAGGAGAGGGCCGCAATACCTATGACATATCCATAATTCAAAACATAGTGCGTCTTCTGAAATGTACACTCTACTCACGCAAAACCAAATATCTATAGCATTCATCCAAAAATCAAAAATCGTCCATGCCTTCTAAGAATTTATGACTTCCCCTTCAAAACTAAATCGTGACCTTGCACACTCAAACCTTAATCCCACACAACATACCGTATCTATCATACCGTTATATGAAAAATACGAGAACCTCATAATCATCCTGAGTCACAAGTAGAATACATACCCGATCAGTCAGAAACCTTCCATTTGATCTCATCCAAGAGAAAAATCCAATACGCAACATATTCCTCACGCCTGTAGGAAATATACATCTCTAACCGTGGTAGAAACCATCAAGAACTCTCTGAATCCTATTTGCACAAAACTAAACCGTTAGGACTGAACCCCTCTAACTCAACCAGGCTACGCAGGCCGTCTAAACCCAAGAGTATCGCCACGAAACACCTGTAGAAACCCACTACATCATAAGCACTAAAAGAACCAATCGCATCCGTTACCATGCAGATCCAACCCGTTACCAAACTGTCCTAATTCTCCGAGTTCATTCCAAATTACCTTCAAATTGATACTCCTCCTTGCCATAATACTTTAATCCTCAACCCAAGACTCACCATACAAGACCCTAGCATAAAACCACATCGCCCTAAGGCTGATAAGCCGCTCAATGCTCTCGTAAGAACCACAAAAGTACTACAATCGAGATACCCACTCTCAAGAGACCTTCTATGAATTTCAAGTTGTTCATCTTACCTCCCTGATACTGAAATGTAGAATCCACAATGATGTAGAAATACTGCGAGTCTCGACACCATCCAGTATAACCCTCCGATTTTAGCCATGCACAAATCCGTAAAATTCTCAACTGCCATATTTAAACCTTGTATCCATTAGAACCATTCTTGAGAGTCTTCTGCTTTACTCATGTCTCAATTAAATCGACCAAACGGACTGAGCGACCTATGCCCCATTAGCACACCAACATCCAAGGGAGTAACCCACACTCCTAAGCAACCGAGCAAATTTCTACTCTACGCACACTACATCTTTTACGAATAATAACTCAATCACTCAATGAAAACCCATATACACATAGAGTATAATACAACCTGTATCCAAAAATTTCCATTACCCGAGTCATTCTCAAACTCCACCTCTGCAAGTCATAACTGATTCACTAGTATACCTCAAACCGAAACTAATACAATGCATAATCATGCAATCAACTCGTCGATAGTAGACTCCCCCACTTGTCTCCAAGCCATAGATCAAAACACACAATAACTCACAATGCCCGCACTATATTACTACCATAATACCGCGGTGAGATTCAACTAAATCCGTCATCAACTCATGCAACACAAACCATCTAGTACCTCAAATCATCTGTGATTCTCGCATTCATCCTCGTGATGGTTAAGCCAACTTCCATAAGCGGTCCAAACTCAAATTGCAACACATATAATTCGCTGGTAAAGGAGAACTTTCTACAAAAATAACATAGGGACCGCACAACCTCAGGACACCCGGCGGAGGTAACCCACCTGTTTTGCCTCAAACTGACATTTCCCTATACCCTTCCACAGTCACGACTACTACACAATCACCTGATCTTCTCGATTCTGAACTCATCAACAAGGCATGAGAATCTACTTTATTCCACAACTAAACAACATGAGAGATCCCTCAACACACCCAAAACTCAAGACCATACGCCAAATCAAGACAGAAATCAAACATTTCATAGCCCTTGCTACATATCAAGTAAACTCTTCTCGTCATATTCGAACAATCTGAACACATCTCGCAGTTTTATCATACTCACCACATATCCATCTAGTCACAAATTCCACCAATAGGGATACTACTGGACATATACGTGCAAAAACACATGCTCACACAATCAATACCTCTGTGCTCAAGCTACAGTCAAAACCCGACCTCAAGTCGTTCAGACTGGCCCATTATCAGCATATCAAAATCACATCTCGCGCCTCTTTCATGAAATCACAAGACATATGCACAGATGATACCGAGCGCTAAAGTGTGCATACAAATGCGTTGAAGGAATTCGAAGGATTACGCCTCAAGCTGAATCAATGCCACACGATAATGAAAGAAATATGGGAAGTATATCCTAAATGTCCTATAGCCTCTCGAAGATAGGTATGGACGTCGTCATACAGATCCGCAAGACTCTACTAGACACTTGCTCATGACTTGTAGAACATATGAAACTAGGGCTCTGACACCAATCTGTCACGACCTAAAATCCACTAGTCGTGATGGAACCTAACCCAACCCGCTAGGTAAGCCAACTAATAGCCATCCAATTCCACTAATAGTAATAAGATAATTAAACAAAAGAATTATCTAAATCTTATACATTTCCCAAGGACTGGTAGTACAAATCATGAGCTTCTAAGAATAGAATTTACAAAGCTGATATGAAGTAAATACATCTTCTGTTTGAAAAGTACATAAACAAAGTTTTTATAAATCTAAGGCTACCATGAACAAGAGCCAGCTACAACAGGAACGCATGTACATCTTCAAATCCAGCAACCATCTAGCACAGCAACAACATCAGCCAACATCTGCACGCAATATGCAGAAGTGTAGTATCAGTACAACCGACCCCATGTACTGAGTAAATAACAAACCTAACCTTAGGTTGAAAGCAGTGACGAGCTAGAACATAGGTCGGGTCCAACACCAATAACCAGTAGCAGTTCATAACAACGTAGAGCATATAAATAAGAAAATCACTTAGAGATAAAAATGCTCAGCCTTTTGACAATTTTTCCCAAAATAGTTCCACTTTTCAAAAATATCAGTGAAAACTTAAATCCTTTACCGAAATCGTCGTAAAATATGAGTTAGTTTGAAAATTATAATTTTTTCCAAAAATCCTCGACAAAATAAATTAGATGTTTTATTTTCTTTCACGATAGTAAGTGAAAGATGCCTCTCTATGCCCACATATCAATGTGTGTAAAACATCATGAATGACGTGATACCATACAACATGAGGAGAAATGCATCTTTATGCATGTATGTCATGTGTGCATGCCAATGCCATGCATCTCAGAGATGAATCATGTACTCACACTCTCAGAGTACTCAATCTCACTGCCTCACACTTTTCACTCATCATGCTCAACTACTCGGTACTGTATATGGCCCATACGGCCCAGGAAAATCCATCCCGAAACATATACAACATTGACTGTAAGTCAACCAGTATCGAGGAAAAAGGGCAATCGAGCCCTATGGATAAATCCATCTCCAAGAATCACATACTTCGGACAAATCCATGTCCAGGGAAATCCATCCCTCAATAATATCATCCGCGCTCACTGGGGGTATGTTGCAGACTCCGGAGGGGCTCCTACAGCCCAAAAGCTATCATAATCATCAATATAACCACTACGGCGTGCAGTCCGATCCCATAACTGTCACTCATAATCAGGCTCTCGGCCTCACTCAGTCATCAATCTCTCTAGTCTCACCCACGGGCTCACAATGTCTTGAAAGCTAACCCGGAACAATGATATGATATATCAATAAATAACAACTGAGACTGAGATATGGTATGAATGCATGAATATGACTGAGTATGAAATATCAATGAAATCAGTGAGATGATAACAAGTAACGACCACTATGTGTCCTAACAATATCAGCATAAAGCCTAAACATGGTATCTAGTATGAATGACAGCTCAGTTACTTTATCACATGGTGAAAATACAAATATCAACAAGATAGTGCCACTATACAGTACCATGGAAACAACGGAGTCACAATTCAGAGGGTGCACACCCACACACCCGTCACCTAGCATGTGCGTCACCTCAGTACCAATCACACAACATGGAATTTGGGGTTTCATACCCTCATCACTAAGTTTAGAAGAGTTACTTACCTCGAACAAGCCAATTCCAATACCGAGCAAGCCAAGCGATGTTCCAAGAATGCCATCACGTGCGTAGCGACCTCTGAACGGTTCAAAACTATCCAAAAGCAACTCAAATACATAAAATAAATCCCAAGAAAACAATTCCAAATGATAAAGATCGAATCCTAAATGAAATTCCAAATTCGGCCAAAATTCACACTCAGGCCTACACCTCGATACCCAACAAAACTCCCAAAATCTGACAACCCATTCAATTACGAGTCCAACCATACTAGTTTCACTCAAATCCGACCCCAAATCGGTGTTCAAACTTCAAAAATTCATATTATGAAACTTTAGGCCCAAACCCCCAATTTCTCTTTAAACTTCCTCAACCAATAGCGAAAAATGAAGATAGATTCATGAAATGAAATCAAAGCTGAGTAGAGAACGATTACCCCAATTCTTGTGATGAAATTAGCTTCAACAATCTCCTTAGTCCGAGTCCCACATCTCAAAATATGAAGAAAGAACAAAACCCTCGATTTTTATAATTCTGCCGAGCACTTTCCGCATTTTCGGTCAAATTGTCGCATCTGCGACCACCGCTTCTGCGGTGATTCCTTGCTTCTGTGAAATAGCCTCACTCAGCAAAACCTCGCACCTGTGGTCCTTAAGCTGCTTCTGCGATCGTGCTTTTGGGTACTTGAACCGCATCTGCGGTTGCGCAGGTGCGTCCAAGCACCTGCACCTAAGATCCCCACGCCCAACTCCCTTTTTCGCTTCTGTGATGGCACTGCTGCTTTTGCGGCTCCATACATGCGTTATACACTCCGCATGTGCGGTCATACCAGAACCAGAAAATCTTTAGCAATGCAACATTGAATGAAAATGGTCTGAACCTCGTCTGAAACTCACCAGAGCCACTCGGGACCCCGTACCAATATACCAGTAAGTCCCATAACATAACACGGACCTACTCGAGGCCTCAAAGCACACATAACAACATCGAAACGAAGAATCACATCTCAATTCGAAATCATTTAACTTTGAAACTTCAACTTTCACAACCGATGTCGAAACCTATCAAATCACGTCCGATTGACCTCCAATTTTGCACACAAGTCACATTTGACATTACAGACCTGCTCCAACTTCTAGAATCGGAATCCGACCCTGATATCAAAAAGTCCACTCCCGGTCAAACTTTCCAAAATTCTAACTTTCGCCATTTCAAGCCAAATTCTACTACGGACTTCCAAACCACAATCCGTATGCGCTCCTAAGTCCAAAATTGCCCAACGGAGCTAACGAAACCGTCAGAAATCCAATCCGAGGTCAAATACTGAAAAGTCAAACTTGGTCAAACCCTTCAAATTTATAGCTTCTAGTAGAGAAGCTTTATTCCAAATATTTTTCGAATAACCTGAAAACCAAAACTGACGATTCATATAAGTCATAATGAATCATACAGAGCTACTCATGCCCGTAAACTACTGAGCGAAGTGCAAATGCTCAAATGACCGGTTGGGTCGTTACAATACATGGACATTCTTATGATGTATGCACTTGCATCGGCATTCGTATGATGTAAGCGCTTACATCGGCATTCCTATAATGTAAGTGCTTACGTTGGCAGGGCATTCAAATGCCTATAAAAGTGGTATACATTTTCATTTATAAATCATCCCTCAACTTCTTCTTTCTCTCTTCAATTAATAAAGAGCTATTCTTTGTGTGGCCGTAGAGTAGGCAAAAATTGCCGAACCACATAAATCTTCTCTTGTCTTGTGTGATGACTCAAAATGTCATCTTTAATTTAAACGTTCATTTCTGTTTTCTATGAAGATGTTGAGAGATTACCCGCTATGAGTTACGTATCACCTAAATAGTTGATGTTAATGGCGTTCCTTTTCTAGTAATATATTGGTTATGAGGCCATTTCTAGTATTGTTTTCATGTTGTGTTACGTTGATTGGATTATGTACGTGTTGTTAGGATTGGTTTCTAGGATTCTCTGGCAGGTGGATTGGCCTAGTTGCAAAGGAAACTCTGGCGAAATGTTTGGAAATTTTGGGAGTTAGTAAAAATTCGGGAAATTGAAATAGTTGAAAGAAGAGATAAGTTATGTTATGTGTTTGGGGGCAGACTCTACTTCTCATTTGAGAACTATTAATATGATGGATATCAATTGGATATGATAATAAGTGTACTAGGCATATTATAATTGATGTGGGATCTAAGGAGAGGCCTAAGTCTAAGTCAAATTGGAAAATTTCATAATAGACTAAAGTTCCAAATGAGTACTCATAAGACCAAACTTTGGACAAGCATATATATATATATATATATATATATATAAGGTGTTATTCAATGAACAACCTATCAAATGAAAGGTCTTCGAGTCTAGTTTCTAATACTTTAAACCGTTCATCATTTGGACACTCTTATAAGAAGTTATGACAAAATTACCAAAGGCTGGAAGAATGTCATTCTGTGGTAGGATGTGCGACTGCAGAATCATTATGCGAACCGCAAAACCAATTGTGCGACCGCAAAATGGTCGCAGACCTAACCAGTATAGCCCAGTTCTGGGCATCAGTTTTGTGATCCATTGTGCGACCCGCATACCCATTGTGCGTTCCATTATGAGACCGCATACCTGAGGTCGGAGGGTCCATTTTCCTATTTTCATAAGCCGGCCCCATTTTGATAAATAGGCTTTGGGGCTTATTTTGGGGCAATTATCGGATGATTTTAGTGAGAAGTGAGAGTGTTCTAGATAGAGGAAATGGATGAAGTAATCTGTTCATCAAAAATCTTGTTTAAGCTTTGAAGTCCAACAATGAAATATCACAAGATCGTTACCCAAGAGGTAAGGTTCTAACCCCTAGTCTTCAATTTTGAGTTTAGATAAAGATGGGTGATTGAGAGTGTGATTCTTGGACGTGAGAGCATTAGTTATACATGCATGTACCAATAAGGTTGCGGGAAGATTGTTGAGTTCAAATGGATAAAGATTGGGTTGAAATTGGTAGAAATCTTCAAAGAATTTAATTGAGGATTTGAAAGGCAATCCGATGTCAGAATTCGATAATTTCTGTATAGTTGAACTCGTATCAGAACAGGTGTTCGAATTTCATGAGTTTTTCTGGGATTCGAGACGTGGGTCCCACTGTCGATTTTTAAAATAAATTTTAGATTTTAATCGAGAAAATTAGTAATTTCATATGGAATTAATTCCTACGATTCGTGTTGAGTATATTGAATTATGTTTTATTAGATTTGAAGCTTTCAGACACTAATTCGCGAGGCAAAAGTTTACTGGAATCTTGAACTTGGCTGCAAAGTGAGGTATGTATCGTGGTTAATCTTGACTTGAGGGAATAGAACCCTTAAATTATTTGTTAAGTGAATTTCATGTGTAATGACGTATATGCGAGCTGACGAGTGCCTATACGAAGTTAAATTGATTGTTTGCATAATTATCTGAAAATCATAAATTATTTTAAATCATGAATTAATTATTACATTAATTATTTCTCTCAAATTCCTTGTTCAATATTATGTCTTAAATCCATGCTATAATTGTTATATGCTTATTTGAATTATGTGTCGTAATTGCTACTTGACATTTAGCATATTATATATTAAATTGCCTATTTTTTCCGTGATTTTCACAATTAATTGCTACTTGTCAGTACTTGTTTGCTAAATAAATCATAATAATTGTATGCTTTGTTGCCTAATAATTTCTTATTAAATGTGGTATTTATTGGAGTATTTTTATATTTAAGTTGTTTAATTATATTGTTGGAGTGGATTACACGCCGCAACGGAATTTAATTGAAAGATTATATTGTTGGAGCTTGTTGCATGGCGCAAATGATTTTATTTTAATTTTATATTATTGGAGCGGATTGCACGCCGCAACGGAAATAAATTGAGGGATTATGACTGCTGAATTGACTTCAATCTTTGATATGATTTATCGGTCTTACTTATATTCCTGTTATTATTATTATTATTATTAATGTGCACAGGTTAATATAAGCGATCTGCCTTAGCCTCGTCACTACTTCGTCGAGGTTAGGATCAGCACTTACAGAGTACGGGGTCGATTGTACTCATACTACACTCTGCACTTCTTGTGCAGATACCGGAGTTGGTCCCAGCGGTGTACAGTAGATTTGCTCGGATTCAACTATTCGCAGGAGACTTGAGGTATGATTGCATGGCGTACGCAGTTTTGAAGTCCCCTTCCACTTTATCGTAGCTGTGTATTTCTTTCAGGCAGCTTCATTTTTATTCCGGCCTTTATTTGTATTATTCTAGTAGCTCGTGCACTTGTGACACCAGTTCTAGGATGGTATTTAGACATCGCTAATATTATGGATTATTCACTTTATTTCAGACTTTGTTTCTTTGTTATTAATTAATTTAAAATTATTTAAAAATAATTAATATTACTCTAACGTTGGCTTGCCTAGCAAGTGAAATGTTAGGCGCCATCACGGTTCCAAAGGTGAGCATTTTGGGTCGTGACATCCTGTCTCTTGCAATTTATTGCTTTTCTCTTTCAAATATTTTTTCCCCTTCTATTAGCCCGACACGTTTTCCAATAACTGGTATTAGAGCACAGACAGTATAATTCTGGTAGAAAAGTATGGTATTGGTGCAAGTACTATTCACAAGAATAGTGCGACACTATTGATAGTACAAAAATCTCCATACTTGGTTTCAATCTTTAATCAATCAAGTGACTATATGTCACACTTATACAACCTTCCCGTAGGATACGCTCCCCCGACCTTTCGCACCAGGTAGCAAGGTCTGCATATCCATACCACCGACCATTCTAGTGTTCTAAAGCAAATTTAGAACCCGCAAATCAGTACAAAAATCCTCCTACACAGGACACCGTTCTCAGGTGACGCTAAAGAAAATACCAGCTTACCCTAAACATCCGAATTCTTTCCTGCTCATCCGAGCTTGTGACATTCTTGTCAACACCAAAACGCAACTTCCAATTCCCATGCCGCTCAATGCACCTAACCTGTCACTATGCGAGAGGACAATAATTTCACCATAACCTCTTAACCACTAATAGAATAAACACTTCATCATATAGAAACTTTTCACCTAACTCATTTCAGGAGAACCATTACATCATGCGACTGGATTCCCATAACCGCATAAAATATAACTCTTCTGGGATCTATCTACACATAACGGGCCATAATAATTGATTGCCTCCAATTAACTCAAATTACGACGGTCGTCAAGCCTCGCACGTACCTCCACAAATCACTTGTATAACTTAACACGCTGAAGGAACTGATCATTGCCACCACCATGCTGATTCCACCATTGCTAACCGAACCAACTTCTTCTAATTTACTCTGGACTTGCCCTAGAAATAATAATAGTTCCATTCAAAACATAACGAACTCAATTTGCATTTATCCTGAGTGATCCCATTTCACGAGACCACATTGTCTCAAAATCCACGAACTATCTCATACCCTCCTTGCGCGCACATTCGCATCTTCAATTGGTACACCCATTCTGATAATTCCTCTACGAATCCGAAGTTATTTTCTCCCATATCTCCAATGTTTCACCGCAGACTGATGATAACATAGAACACTCCAAGTCCCTTTCATAATCCACTGCAAAAGCTTGATACTTAACCACACCACGGACTCGACACCCTTGGGCACCTCACTTTAACCCTTTGAACCCACTAGGACTGTTGTTGAGAGTCACCCACTCTGACTTGGTCACGGATATAATCAACTCCAAGGATCTTCTAGCACATGAACACCCTCTCAAAGAAGCAACAGCCTGAATTCCTTTCCTTGTACATCACATCCACATGAAGCATAAACTCTGAGTCTTCCCAAAACCTGAACATGAATCGATAAGGCCAATTGTAGCACAGATTCCTCAAATCCTTTGCTCAAAACACCACTGATGTTCTCTTTCCTTAATCGCAATAACCCACCAATATGCCGATAACTAGAAACCTCACAAGTAGATAACCACGCAATCTAATCGTAGGCAGTGGGGCTCTCCCACTTAGCTTGAAGCTACTAGTACATAACCCTGGAGCCTACCAAGATTCCTTCTTCCTCACTGACATGACCTCGCGCAATCGACTCGCCAAATTCCTCGAAATCTTTCTATTAACCATTTCATGAACGCTCTGAATCCCTAGCCACATTCACATGTTCGACCTTATATCGGGTAGCCAGTAGAATCCTTCGTAGAAGCTTCGTCAACACCACACGACCGTTAACCTGCTCACAGGAGATAACCTATATGTGGAAATTATATGCCAACATCTTCCGACAATGCTGCACCGAGTACAATTACCACGAAACTAATAAACCATCCTGAGCCCATGCTCATTCACCAACTGTACAAGTCCGTTCACTTTTTATTGACATCAACTAAAGGTGCGACGTTACATTCCAATCCAAAGTCATGTTGCATCCCTCTTCATATTAAGTAACTCCCTCCTGTCACACCCAATCTTCCTCAATATAGGAGCCAATATTCCAAATTAAGCCCGTAGACCTAGTCACTATCCACCATGAATCCCAAATCACTCTAACTTCCCCAAGGCATGTGGCTATCCTACCACAGAACCCATATGCTACTCTGCCACTGTCCCTCTTTGGTCAAACCCTCTCCTTTAAGCAACTACTTGACTTCTGTTTCTCACACATGGCCTTCTAGAATTTTAACCACCGCAAGATACCTCCCACATGTCCTTCCTCATCCTCCGCTGCCCAATTGTTGCCTTAAATCAAAATCTATCTCTGTAGAACTTGAACCAATCGATCACTACCAACTTTAAACCTTTCCGAAAATCATCTTTCTCGAGCCCTCAACACTAGAAACACCGATTAGATTCCAAAATCGCTACACCCCATTATTTCTGACAATCGCTTCTCCGGCACCGTTTCACAATACCCCGCCCCAAAGGCGAGTTGAAGAAGACCACAACACTAGCGAACTTAACTCATCCAATCAAGGATGACAACACCACATCACAGATAAACATTCCGCTGCGCTCGAAATACCAAGTCTCGTTACCCCATCAACCCAAACCTGAACGTTCGTAGTCTGATTGCCTCTCCTCCGAGGAACTAAATGCTGAACCTCTAAGCCGTGAAATGAGAAGTCCTTCTATCAAGTCATTTACTGTCGCGATCCATTGATAAGAACCCTATCATTACACCAACACTATGCGATAGCAAAACACGAATCATCATAACAATCAGTGTCAAATCTCAAACCATAGGCAATACCGATACTGAGATGAAATGACAGAACTGCCTTCCGCAAGGTGATGACAATAGCCCAATCAAATACACAGGTAGAAACATCCCGCACCACATCTGCAGTACCATTACAATTTCCTCGATCCCTAATTTATAACAAGCGTTTCACATCGCATAAGATTGAATGGGAAGGAAATGAAGGCATAAGACTCAAAGGTATCAGATCGCACGATGAGTAATCAAGAAGGGAAGTGCTCCTAACAGCCCTGTAGCCTCTCAAAGATAAGTACAGACGTCTCTGTACCGATCCGAAAGACTCTACTAGACTTGCTCATGACTCGTGAGACCTAAGTGAACATGGCTCTAATACTATGTTGTCATGACCCAAAATCCATTAAAGGTCGTGATGGCACCTAACACTACTGACAGGTAAGCCAACAATAAACTTTTAACTTAATTACTCATTTAATATTTTTGAAATCATAAATTTCCTTCAATTAAATAGTAAGAGATAAAATATACAAAGTAAATGGCAATACTTTTACAACTTTAATACAGAACAACCCAAAAGCATTCCCAGAACCCGATGTCACGAATGCATGAGCATCTACTAGGAAGTAACTAAAATACAATATGTGTCTGGAATACAAATTAGACAGGAAAAATACAAATAACTCTGGAGGAGACTCTACTGGCTGCGGATCATAACATGAAATGCAGCTCGCGGCAAGTCCCCACATCATCCGTGCCTCCGTGCCTAAAGGACCACCGGACATAAAAGTACCTGCACAAAATGTGCAGCAAGTATAGTATGAGTACGTAAATCCATGTGTACCCAGTAGGCATCTAGCCTAACCCTGGAGGAGTAGTGACGAGGGGTCGACATCGACACTCACTAGTTGTCCAATAATATCAGGTACAGTAAGGAGGTGCACAAATATGAGACAGAGTAAATAAATAAAATAAACAAGTGTAAATATGTGGTATAATTAACCTCCTTACAATAAACTCAAGCTCTTAATTAGCAAATTCCTCCTCACCAAATAGGTTGCTATAATTCGAATCAATGAAAAACTCACAGATACTCTGGCTTCTTGACAAATATTACGGCCCGATCCCTCATAAATATTAAATTGTGCACTGCCGAGAGTCGAATGGCACGAACCATAGATGCACCTATTAAACTGTCGAGGCGAATGGCACGCTGCCATGCGAGTGTGGTACATAAATCCTACCGAGGTGAACGGCCTGATCCCATTAGAATGAGAAGTTTAAACGGGTCCTTGACCCCCACTCACGAATGAACATGTGAGTTATATATTTAAGGAAATTTATTCGACGACAATGCATAACACGCGAGAAATCCGTAAGACGAACACCATTATTTTGTGGAAAATTATAAAACTCTCGAGAACTCTATAATAACAAGTCTATCACTCTACGCATGTCTAGTTTCAATATCCCGCTCTGGCGGAAGGCCTGAAAACTGATCGGAAAACTCATTAATCACCGGGATAGATTGAAGGGTCGGTGACTCTGCTTTCACATCCTGTACCCGAACTAAGTGATAAATATAAGCCTTTTCTGATCATCTTCCTTGCCTTGAGATAGGAAATAAACATGCCTCTTGGCAATGCAGTATTAACTTTCTACTCTAGAACTAGCTCCCCCTGGAAACTGGAACTGAACCATCTTTGAACTACAATCAACGTTAGCATAACAAGAAGCCAACCAATCCATACCCATTATAACATCAAATTCTACCATATCTAGCTCAATCGGATCTGCTACTGTATAATGACTAAGAACTACTACTACACAATCTCTATATACCCGTCTAGCAATCACTGGATCCCCAACAGGTGTAGACACCTCAAAAGGTTTAATCAACTCAGGTTCTATCCAAAACTTGCTAGCAACGAACGGAGTGACATACGATAAGGTGGAACCTGGATCAATCAATGCATATACATCATATGAGGAGACTGATAATATACCTATAACAACATCAGATGACGACTCCTGATCTTGTCGACCCGCTA
Source organism: Nicotiana otophora (assembly GCA_000715115.1). Classification (NCBI taxonomy): domain Eukaryota; kingdom Viridiplantae; phylum Streptophyta; class Magnoliopsida; order Solanales; family Solanaceae; genus Nicotiana; species Nicotiana otophora. The sequence goes on along the minus strand of AWOL01S0015678.1, from coordinate 44,057 downwards.
ATGCATAAACGCAATTCCGAGGATCGCTCGAGCTAGATGCTCCACTTCTGCCTCTACCACGACCGGTTGGTGCCTGTGAACCTTACCCCGGGGGGTGTACTGATGATGATGAACCAGCTACAGATCCTGCTGGCTGAACTATACCTGCACCACCTCTCATTGGATAATCACTCATAATGTGGCTTGGATAACCACAAGTATAACAAACACCCAACCCCACGAGGCACTGCCCAACATAGTGCTTATGCCTCATCTGAGTTGACTCACCCCTATATTGAGAACTAGAAGCCCTGGAACTATGACTGGGCCCTGGATAAGTACAAACTAAGGGGTGTACTTGCCGATGGCTGGGCCAGATACCTCGGGTACTGCTGTCTATGACCACCTCAAAAATCACCAGAAGGACATGAATATCCCGCTCTCTTACTCTGGCCTCTATCATGCTCATGATCGGCCCTCTACTTCTGCTTACGCTCCTCTACACCCCGAGCGTATGCCTGAATAGGAGAAATATCAATGCCTGGATGAAGTGAGACCGACATACAGTTATTAAGCAAGTACGGCTCCAACCCCATCATGAACCGGTGAACACGATCCTCCATTTTAGCTACAATAGTGGGAGCATACCTAGCCAAATAATCAAACCGAAGGTTATACTCCCGAACACTCATATTACCCTGCTGAAGGGTCAAGAACCTATAAACTCTGGCCCGTCTAAGCTCTGGTGGAAAATAATGATGAAGAAAAGCCTCTATAAACTCCCGCCATACTGTTGAAAGGGAATCCTCATCTATGGACAACTCCTAAGACTCGTACCAATTAGTTACAACATCCCGAAGTCTATAGGAAGCTAGCTAAACTAACTCAGTCACAGTGGCCTTCATTACCCTCAAAGTCCTCTGCATCCTATCGATAAATACCTGAGGGTCCTCGTTTGGATCTGCTTTAGTGAATATCGGAGGGTCTAAATTAATGAAACCACGAACCCTCGCACTAATGGCCCTATCTGCATGACCAATACCTACCTCCTGGTGGCGAGCCTGTGCGGTCACTAATCGAGTCAATAGGGTCAGATTGACAGTGAAGGATATACAACAACATTCGGTAACAGGATCGTGGAAGATAACCAAAGGAAATGTTTGGTTCTGGCACGAGGCTTCAAGAAGGGAACACTGTATGCAATTGCAATACAGAAAGATACTATAGCAACAATTGATCATGGTCGTGATACAACATTGTGGCATAGGAGGCTCGGGCATATAAGTGAGAAGGGAATAAAGTTGTTGCCATCAAAAGAAAAGTTGCCAAACCTAAAGCATGTTGAATTAGGTTTGTGCGAAGATTGCATTTACGGGAAACAAAAGAGAGTTAGTTTCTCAAAGGCGGGAAGGACGCCAAAGAAAGAGAAGATGGAACTAGTGCATACAGATGTGTGGGGACCAACTCCTGTAACTTCTCTGGGAGACTCACGCTATTATGTCACCTTCATTGATGATTCCACAAGAAAGGTATGGGTTTATTTTCTGAAAAATAAATCTGATGTGTTTGTTACCTTTAAAAGATAGAAAGCTAAAGTTGAAAATCAAACAAGTCTAAAGTTAAAATGTCTGAAGTCTGACAATGGAGAAGAGTATGATAGTTAAGAGTTTAAAGCATTCCGCTCTGAGAATGGGATCAGAATGATCAAGACAATTCCCGGAACACCGGAACAAAATGGCATTGCTGAGAGGATGAATAGAACTATGAATGAACGAGCCAGAAGTATGAGAATATATTCTGTATTGCTGAAGTATATTTGGGCCGAGGCTGTTAACATGACATCTTACCTCATAAACATGGGACCCTCTGTACCGTTGGATTTTAAAATTCCTAAGGATGTATGGACGGGAACGGAGGTAACTCTCTCACATCTAAAAATATTTGGTTGTGTTGCTTATGTGCATGTAAACTCTAATGATAGAGATAAGCTTGATCCTAAGGCCAAGAAATATTTCTGTATTGGCTATGGTGATGATAATTTTGGTTATCGATTTTGGGATGATCAGAATAGAAAGATCCTAAGACACAAGGATGTCACATTTAATGAAAATGTGATTTACAAAGACAAGCGTGAAGTAGAACCAACCAACATTAGTAGACAGACATCTGAAATAGCTGAGTTAGAAGAAATCTCAGAAAATAAAGTGGCTAGAGAGACTACAACTGGATCTAAAATTGAAGATGTCGAACTAGAAGTCGAATCTGGATCAGAATCAGAACCATAACTAGAGATAGAATCAGATGGAGAACCAGATATGGAGTCAGGACTTGAATCAAAGTCAGGATCAGTTTATCCTGAACCTACATTAAGGAGATCTAAAAGAGTCATGAATGCTCCGGATAGGTTAACTCTCTCTCTCTCTCCACTATTTACTTCTGGCTGGTGCTGGAGAACCAGCGTATTTTGTTGAAGCAATGCAGGTGATAAGATCTGATAGGTGGAAGCTAGCCATGAAAGAAGAGATGAATTCTCTTCAAAAGAATAAAACATTGATACTTACAGAGTTACCAAAAGGAAAAGAAGGCATTGCAAAACAAGTGGGTGTACAGGGTCAAGGAAGAGCATGATTGTAAGAAGAGATAGAAAGCACGATTAGTAGTAAAAGGCTTTCATCAGAAGGAAGGGATTGACTACACTGAGATATTCTCTCATGTAGTTAAATTAACTATTATCAGGTTCGTTCTAAGTATCGTAGCTGCAGAAAATTTGCATTTGGAGCAGCTACATAAAGCAACCTGAAGGTTTTCAAGTTTCTGGTAAAGAAACACTTGTGTGTAGGTTGAAGAACAGTTTGTATGGTTTGAAACAAGCACCCCGACAATGGTATAAGAAATTTGATGGATTCATGTATAATAACGGTTTCACACAATGTGAGATGGACTATTACTGTTATATCAAATTTTTTGATAAATCCTATATCATTTTACTGTTTTACGTTGATGATATGCTAATTGCAGGATCTAGCATAAATGATATCGACAGGGTTAAGCAACAACTGGCGAAGGAGTTTGAAATGAAAGACTTAGGACCATCTAAGCAAATGCTTGGGATGAGGATTAGCAGAAACAGGTCTGAAGATACCTTAAAATTATCTCAAGAAAAGTACATACAGAAGGTACTAAGTAGGTTCAGTCTTCATGATGCAAATACCAGAAGCACTCCACTCGGAAGCCATCTTAATTTGTTGAAGGATCAATCACCTAAGACATATGAAGAAAGGAAGTACATGTCCAAAGTTCCATACGCTTCAGCAGTAGGAAGTTTGATGTATGTTATGGTTTGCACTAGACCTAACATAGCCCATACAATTGGAATTGTCAATAGATACATGTTATATCCAGGAAAGGAGCATTGAGAAGGTATAAAATAGATATTGCGATATCTCAAAGGCACCTCAGGTATGGCACTTTATTTTAAGAGGAGCAATATTATCTTACAAGGTTTTGCTTATGCAAATTTAGGCGGCGATCTGGATAGTCGAAAAACTACCAAAGGCTATGTGTTCACCTTGGGTGGTACTGCTATTAGCTGGATGCCAAGACTTCAGAAAAGTGTTGCTCTATCTATCACTGAAGCAGAGTACATGTCAATCTCAAAAGCTGGAAAAATGATGATTTGGCTCAAGATTTGTCTTAAAAAGCTAGGTAAAAAACAGGACAATTGTGAGCTTTTCAGCGATAGTTAGAGTGCAATTCATATTGCCGAGAATCCAGTATTTCATACAAGATCGAAGCATATCCAGTTGAGGTATCATCATATCCGAGAATTGATAAGTGAAGAACCTCTTTCCCTCCAGAAGATATCAGGATCAAAGAATTCGTCAGACATGTTGACCAAAGTTGTCATTGTTGACAAACCGAGGCTGTGCACTGTCTCAATTTGCCTTCAATAGTGATAGCGTGAAGGCGCCATCAGAGAATAGCAAATATTTTTTAAATTTCATTCTTGATGTAACATAGGTTTGAGGGGGAGATTTATAGTAGCAAACATGTTGTTCTATGAGAAGGAAAGAAAAATAGACAAAACAAAAGAAAGAAAAATCAAAAAGAGATAAACTTATGATGTAAGCGCTTACATCGGTATTCTTATGATGTATACGCTTACATCGGTATTCGTATGATATAAGCGCTTACATCGTCATTCCTATGATGTAAGCGCTTACGTCGGCAGGGCATTCAAATGCCTATAAAATAGGTATGTATTTTCATTTGCAAATCATGCCACAACTTCTTCTTTCTCTCTTCACTTAATAAAGAGCTATTCTTTGTGTGGCTGTGGAGTAGGCAAAAATTACCGAACCACGTAAATCTTCTCTTGTCTTGTCTTGTGCAATTTATTGCTTTTCTCTTTCAAATATTTGTTTCCCTTTTATTAGCCTGATATATTTCCCAACACGCTTGCTGCTACAAAAAATTAGCTTCCACTTCAATATTTCTTGAGATTAAAAGGTTAATCCCCTAAATGATCCTCCTTTATTTACCAATTTAACCTTATATCTAGCTCATCATTTTATTATAAATAAAAATAAATAGTAATATGACATTCATTAGGGTATAATGAGAAGTTTAAAATTAAATTATTTTTGATTAAGTAATATGACATTCGCGTACTAAAAAGGAAAATATGACACATTAATTAGGATAGAGGAAGAACTAACAAGTAAAGTATGTAACATAGAACAAGACAAAGATATTATGTAATAGTTGTAATGGCTAAAAATAACGTTGTGCCAGGGCGGTCAACTTTTATTGTCGGAACCCAATTGATCAAGCCCATGTCGCCCTTTTAAACTAATTGGTGGATTTTCAGCATCTACAATAGTTATATTAGAATCAAACCAAACCAAACCAAACCAAATCGGTTTATTATTGGTTCAATTTTATCGATATTGTTTATTTTTCTATCAGTTTCTTTTTAAAAAACGTGACATATAATATTAAACACAAATTTATAGCAATTATATCGAATTACTTATTAAGTAAAGTTGTTAATTCTCAAGATATTTGATGATAATTGAATAATGATGAATGATTTAAGGACTCAATTAAGTTAAAAAAATTATTTTTAACATGGAATAAATTTTACAAACTAAAATAGAATATAAACTATACTATAAGTGCAAAAATTAGGCTACGAACCAAGAGCGCAAAAATCAATGTGTAATGTAAAATTTTATATAATTATAATTTCTAAATAGGTATTTATATAATCAATCTGGTTCGACTTTTTTTATTAAGTTTTGCTGAAAATCAAATAATTAGATTTTATATGTTCTTAAAACTAAAAAATCAAAATCAAATAAAATAAAGATGTCGATTTTTTTCTCCGATTTGATCTATTTTCTGTTTAGTTCAATTTCTCGTGATCACCATTTGTTTAACATTTTATTTTATGCCAAGATAGTTCAATCAATTTTTGAAATAAGTCTTTTGAATATTGTATTATTGTAGTATATATATTTCATATAACTTATTTATAACATAAAGTCCTCCAAAATTGGGATACGTTCTAAAATAAAGTTTCATTTTAGTATTATTTTCAGAAGTTAAAGTTTCTTTTTACTATTTTTTCCATAAGTTGGTTGTAGATTTGTAGTATTATATCGGCTAATATTTTAGAATTAGTGAGAGAGAGAGAGAGATAAAGGTTAGGGTTAGAAGAAAGTTTGGGTAAAGAACTTTTCCACTTCCTAATATTTTGGGATAATCTTCTTCCTTGGCATGATAACTCTTCAACCTCGTCCATACCCACCAAACTCGTTGATACCCACCAAATATAATTCCACAACACTGTAAAATGGAGAAAGAAACCGTCTTTTGGCACTGGTTTTTGGGATTTTTGGCTCCAAACGAATTTCAGGATAACCATTATATATAT
>AWOL01S0015678.1:8150-31199 GCA_000715115.1 Nicotiana otophora | reverse complement strand
ACTGGGAGGCATGAGTGATTGTGAGGTATGCCCTAGTGGCAAGAGTAATGGTGAGGTATGCCCGAGTGGTAAGAGTGATTGTGAGGTATGCCCGAGTGGCACGAGTGACTGTGAGGTTTGCCCGAGGGGCTGTATATGAGTGATGTTTTGCCCGAGGGGCTGTTCATGATTTCATCGTCTTTGCTCACCTTCGCATTTTTCCTCTGTTTGAAAACTGTTGAAAAATATCTTTAAATAATTTTTACTGGAACTGGGTTTAAACGAGATGTTTTGATTCAAATCTTGATTTTAAAAGTATGTGGTATTTTACTGCGATTTCCTGATATGAACGTTATATGCTTTATTGCTCGTCACTACTGCTCGGTCTTTATTTATTGGTGTTACTTACTGAGTTGGCGTACTCACGTTACTCCATGCACCTTGTGTGCATATCCAGGTGTAGCTGGACACGATAGCAGTTGTTGATTGTTCTGATTGCAGATTTTCCCGGGGATAGCAAGGTAGCTGCCTGGCGATCGCAGCCCTGCTCTTCTCGGTCTTATCTTCCTTTAGGGTTATTTAGCTATTTTCCAGACTGAGTTAGTCTTGATATTGTTAGACAGATTGTAGTAGATGCTCATGACTAGTGATACCCCGATGATGGGCTTTTCCTTCCGTACTTTTATTTGATTGGAACTCCTTTACGAAGGTTTTTGTGTTAAATAACATTGAAATTATCTTTAAAATGAAAATAACTATTTGTTTTGGAAATGAGTCGGCTTGCCTAGTTCCACGATAAGCACTCTCACGACAGGGGTTAGTTTGGGTTGTGACAGATTGGTATCAGAGCCTAGGTTACATAGGTCTCACGAGTCATGAGCGGGTTTAGTAGAGTCTTGCGCATCGGTACGGAGACGTCTGTACGTATCTTCGAGAAGTTGCAGCACCCTTAGGAAAATTTCACTTTCTTGTATTCTATCGTGCGAAATTAATTCAGCTTGAAACATAACTCTTCAAATTCCTTCCACGCATTCGTATGTGCACATGAGCGCTCGGTATCAGTTGTGCATCGCCGACTTGTGATTCTATGAACAAGGTTCGAGATGTGTATTATGTGTTTTGGTGATGGGTTGGTCTGGAGAACTTGAGGCCAGGTTTAAACCGTAGTTGTGGCTCGGTAGCTTCAGTTGTAACCTATACATTTGGACTCATATGTACGATAATGCCCCTACGAGTAGAATTTGTGGCTCGATGAGCGGTGGAATGGCTTTGTGATGAGTATGATGTAACTGCGGGATGTGTTAAGACGATTGGAATATGACGAGAAGTGTTTCCTTGCAATGTAAAGGAAGGCCATTGGGCGCTTGATTTTCGTTTTGATGTGACGTACGATCTCGAGTATAAATATTTTGAAGGATCTTTCATGTTGTTAAATTTTGGGGCAAATTAAATTCTCATGTCTTGTCAATGACTTTGGACTCAATAAGAGTAAGTGATTGTGTAGTAATTGTGGTTGCGAATGGGTATTTTTAATGTTGATGGATCGAGAAAGATGATCTTCGAAGAGACTTAGAGTCAGTAACATTTTATTGGTTCAGGTGCGACCGAGATACATTTCGATTTGATGCAGCAGTTGGGTAGCAAAGTATGAGGGAAGACATGCCAGGAAGTGTTTCGCAGTGGTTGAAGTACTAGCAGGCCAAGTAGGAGAAGTACAGGTTGAGAAGTTTCTTAAAGGAGATGATTTAACCGAAGTAAGAGTGGCATATTAGCATATGCATTCACTAGTAGGGTAGTCGTGTGCCTTGAGAAAGTGTAGAATGGTTTGGAATCATGTTAGTATGTGAATCGGCCTGCAGACTCTATTTGGATTGATGGTTAGTGTACAAAGGAAAATTGAATGTGGCAGAAAGGAGTGTGTTTGAAATGAATAGAGGCGTGAAGATCTGATTATCGTAAGATCTGATTATCGTGCCAGGTGCAATATGACTTGAGTTCGGAAGGTATTATTGACGTACATTTGATGTCAATAGGGAAAGTGCAGACTTATACAAATTATGGGCGAGCATGGACTTAGGATAATTTACGGATTTAGTAGTGGTTGCACTCAGTGCAGCGTCATTGGGAGATGTCGGTAAGGAATTCCACATGTGGGTTATCTCCTGTGTGCACCTAGCGGTGGCGTGATGTTGATGAAGATTTTGCGAGGAATATTACTTGCTACCCGGTAGGAGGTCGCGTGTGTGATTTTGGCTGGAGATTCAGAATGTTCATGAAGGGCTTAATAAAAGACTTCGAGAAGTCGGGCTGGTTAACAGTGCGAGACCTTGGTAATTAAGAAGGAGAAATCCTTACGGGTTCTAATTTTATATAATTGCAGCTTAAGGCTAAGTGGGGGAGTCTGCTATCGACAAGTTGATTGCACGGTTATGGGTCGTATTAGTTTCGTTTCGGGGTATACCGGTGAATCAGTTATGACTTGCATAGGTCGAGATCGAGGATGACTCGGGTAAAGGGATTTCTGGACACAAGTTGTATTACACTCTATGGTTATAGAAGGACCATAAAATATTTGAGTGGTTATTCACAGAGAATGTATTGTACATGGAGCGAGAATTTTCTCGGTTGCGTAGGAGCGTGGGTTACTCTTTATTCCCTTGGGTGTTGGTGTGCTAATGGGGCACAGGTAGTTTCGGCCCGTTTGGTTGGTTAATTCGAGATTTGAGTAGAGTGGATGACTCTCGAGGATGGTTCCAGTGGATTCAAGATTTATAAATATGGCTAGAAATCTGGGAGTTGCATTGAACGATGTTGAGACTCGTGGAATCTTATATCATTGTGAATTATGCATTTCAGTATCAAGAAGGTGAACGAAATAGTTTTAGGTTCACATTAAGTCTCTTCGGAGTAAGCATTTATTTTTGGTTGTGGAACCTTTGGAATATATAAAAAGGGAATTCAGCGGCTTATAACCTTTAGGGCGGCGTGGTTCTATGCGAGAGTTCGTGGGGTAAGTTTTAGTTAAGGATAATAGTATTCTAACAAGGAAAATGTAGCAATTTGAAGGCAATTTAGAAAGAACTTGGAGAAATAGGATAGCTTGGTAGTAGGTTGGGTTAGCACAGTAATGGTTATGATCGGTTCTTTGGGTACTTATGATGTGGCTAGTATCTACAGGTGTTTCGTGGCAATGCTCTTGAATTTGGCAACCTGTGTGGCTTGGTGGAGTTAGAGGAATTCAGTTCAGATAGCTTGGTTATGTGCAAATGGATTTCAAAGTGTTCATGATGGGTTCTACCATTGTTTGAATCGGATATTTTCTACTAATGTACGAAACGTGTTGTGTGTTACGATTTCCTCCTAGAAAGAAGCAAGAAAGAGGTCTCTAACTACTAAGGCATGTAATTTGCTAGTGACTCAGAGTTGATAATGGAATTCTTAGGCTTGTCACATGATGGAATAATAGATGTGGTATGTTGTGCGGGAATAGGATTTATATGTACAAGGTCACAGTTCAGTTTTGAAAGGAAGGACATAAATTCTTAGGCAGCATTAACGGTTTCCGATGACTAGGTAAATGATATTACTATCTGGTATAGCTTGATGAGAGTGTACATTTCAGAAGGGGCAGTGTTTTCTTATTTATGGGTACTTCGCTGGTATTGCGGCACTCTTCTGGTTGATCGACTATTGATATTCAAATTTTTGCTGGGTGACACGGAAGATTTTTTTTAAAAGTATTTCTCGTGAGATGATTGTGTATGAGAGAGGTGTGAGGCATTCGGGCGGTGGAGGTGGAATCATAAATAGTGATTCATGTGTTCTATGGAATTGGAGATTGGGGGTTCTCAGGAGCAGATTGTTTCATGGTTGTGGACTGTGAAGTTGTGTCCAGAGATAGCCAGATGATAGAAGGTGTTATGATTCCGTCATTGTGGACTTTCAGAGGTTGTTTATCTATTGGTGGCTGACCATAGTTGATTCGGGGCCCATTGGTAGGCCCAATTAGGATGTGTATTCTACACTGAGCCGGATTGATTGGCTCCATACTGCTATTGTTGAAGGATGTGCCATTAGGTTGATGTGAAGCTTATTCGTGTTCTGAAACGATCTGTGAGTTACTCTTCTATGCTACGAGGAGTTGTGATTTGTTGGTTATATGCACATATGGTGCGGTTCTATTGTGGCCTTATAGCGAAATTTGAGCGAGAATAGTATTGGATATTGCTTGGTTGATGACGTATTGGTTATGTTCTTTCGGGTTTTATGTGGCATGGTGTCGTTTGCTTCTCTGTGGTTATGGTAATGCACTTTGGGTACTTGATGTCGAATTGCGCATGGTTATTGATTTTAGCAGGGTGGCTTGAGATATTTCATATGGACCAGTATTTGGATAGGGTCGTGTATTACAGCAGAGTTATGTGGAAATATGATCCCTTGTGTAAGATTCGTGTGTTATGGTTCTGCGGTGTGTGATGGGTTCTTAGCATTGCGTCGGGGTGGTACTCGGTGAGCTTGCGGAACGGTTCTACTGTTTTGGTCATTGTTACGATTGGGTATATTTGGAATGTTGTTATCTGGTGCACAGATTACATGGGTTATGGATTTAGATTGTATTGATCTGTCATGTCACTAGAGTGGTCGTGTTGGATGAGATGAGGTCATTGGGCCTAGAATGGATGCTATCGGATTTGATTGTGGTATATTGGGAGGATAATATCGGAAGTCGGCTTTGAAATTGGATATCGTTCTTGTAAAAGGAACGGGAGCTCCATGACATGTTGGTCTAATGAATGGTTATGAATTCAGTATGTTTCTTTCATCATCAGCAGTGTACGAAATTTTTAGAACGAGGTTTTGTCCGGTATGAGGTTTATTACCAGCACTGGTTGATTTGAGTTGATACTGTGATTTGAAATCATTGCTTCGAGCATTCGAGATGTGCGGTATTCGAATTTGAGTATTTGAGTTATGATTACGGCTTTTGGTACAGCTTGTTCAGACTTATACGGTATGTAGATGCGAACTTCTGATCTTATAAAAAATTTTGAATGTCGGAAATTTGATTCGAAGGCTTGTGGGCTAGGTTGAATTGAGGAATTTCAGTTATGATGTGCTATCGGACCTGTATGGGATAGGGTGACGTGGGATCACCCTCAGGTATGTGCATGGGAACGTTACAGAGCTATTTCTTGGCTTTTGGAAGAACTCAGAGCACGTTCGAGGACGAACGCGTGTTAGGTGGGGGAGGATGTAACGACCCGGCCGGTCGTTTCGTGAGTTATAGCCCCATTTCCCCCATTTATGTTTCCTTTATTCTCTTAAGCTATATTATGATATACCGGGTTAGTTGATTCGAGCCCAGAGTAGTTTCGGAGTGGAATGAGACACTTAGTCTCTTATTTAGAACCTTAAGTTAGAAAAGTTAACCGGATATTGACCTATGTGTAAACGATCTTCGATTTGAATTCTGATGGTTTTGTTAGCTCCGTTAGGTGATTTTGGACTTAGGAGTGCGTCCGGAATGTGATTTGGAGGTCCGTGGTAGAATTAAGCTTGAAATGGCGAAATTAGAAATTTGGCGATTTTTGGTCGACAATGAAAAATTTGATATCGGGGTCGGAAAGGAACTCCGGAAGTTGAAATGGGTTTGCAGCGTCATTTGTGATGTGTGTGCAAAATTTAAGGTCATTCGGACGTGGTTTTATTGGTTTCGGCATCGGTTGCCGAATTTGGAAATTTATAAGTTCTTAGGCTTAAATTCGAGGGTAATTTGGTGATTGGATGTTGTTTTGAGTGATTCGAAGGTTCGACTAAGTTTGTATGTTGATATATGACTTGTAGTTATTTTTAGTTGAGGTCCCGAGGGCCTCGGGGTGATTCCGGGTGGTTAATGGACTTGTCGAAGTTGGAAACTGCAGCTGAAGTTGCTGCTACTGCTATTTCCGCACTTGTGGAAAGAGGAGTCGCAGGTGCGAGGTCGCTGGTGCGCAAGGGGAGTCCGCAGATGCAAAAAAGAGGGCGCTGGGAAGGCTTCGCAGAAGAAGAAGGAAATGTGCACGTGCACTACCGCAGGCGCGAGAATTTGAAGCGCAGATGCAAAAATTTGGAGGCCAAGGCTGGAGCGCAGGCGCGAAGGATTTGGACGCACCTGTGAGACCGCAGGTGCGAGACCTGGGCACAGGTGCGGAGGCTAAGAGTTAAGTGATTCTCAAAGGTGCGAGGATTTTTTACCTCAAGTGCGGTCCCGCAGGCGCGTGGATTACGCCGCAGGTGCGAAAATTTAGGCAGAATGTATAGATAGCACTTCGCGAATTTTGGTTCATTTCCACCATTTCCAAGTCGGGTTTTCGAGCTTTTGGAGTGATTTTCGAAAGGTGATTCAAGGGCTATCAGTGAGGTAAGTTGCTTGAGCCCTAATACTTGTATACATGGTGATTTTCCGTTGTTTAATCATTGTAATTAGTGAAAAGTAGGGGTTAGGGCTTGAAATGTTTAAGAGTTTAATTTAAGGATTTGAAGGACCAAACGATGTCGGATTTTGATAAATTCGATATGGTTAGACTCGTGAGTGAATGAGTATTCTAGTTTTGTAAATTTTGTTGGATTTCGAGACGTGGGCCCGGGAGCCGGGTTTGAGCCAATTTCGGGTTTTGGTCTAATTTGATAGTTTGTCTTGTGGAATTCATTCCAATAGCGTATATTGATGGTATTATATTGATTGTAAATAGATTTGGAGCATTTGGAGGCTGAGTCCAGAGACAAGAGCATTGCGGGGTAGAGATTTGACCGGTTTAAGGTAAGTAACGATTGTAAATCTAGTCCTGAGGGTAGAAAACCCCGGATTTTATATCATTCTACTATTTTTAGTGACGCACATGCTAGGTGACGGGTGTACGGGCATGTGGGCGTGCACTGTTGGGGATTGTGACTTGGTCTGTCCCGTAGCAACTGTAAAGTTGCATATTTCATTGAAACTATATGATACTTATATGTTTTAGAAAGAGGTTCTGTAAATTGGGCTGAATGCCATGTTTGGGCCTTATGCCAGTGTTGTTTGGACCCTTAGGGGCCTTTTCTTACTATCCTCTCACTGTTTTCGATTGAAATCTATACTCAGTCATGTTTATACTTGTTTACCGCATAACTCAGTTTTATGACTTTATTTTGATGCATATAAATGTTTTGGGCCGAATGCCCTGTTTTACTGAAATGCCCGAGTGGCTTGAGAGATTTATGACTGAGTGAGGCTGATAGCCAAAATTGTGAGGATGTTTATGGGATCGGGCTGCACGCCACAGTATATTGCATATTTATGGGATCGGGCTGCATGCCGCAACATGTTTGATATCGGCCGAGGGCCTATTTATGAGGATGAGTGTGGATCGGGGCTGCCCGCATGTAGCATACTTTATTATTATAGAACGTGAGTTGTCCGTGCATCACATGAGTTGTCCGTGCAGATTATAGCGCTTGGGGTGAAGGAGTCCCTCCGGAGTCTGTACACACCCCCAGTGAGAGCAGGTACCTACTGAGTGCGAGTGCCGAGTGCTGAGTGACTGGGAGGCATGAGTGATTGTGAGGTATGACCTAGTGGCAAGAGTAATTGTAAGGTATGCCCGAGTGGCAAGAGTGATTGTGAGGTATGCCCGAGTGGCACGAGTGACTGTGAGGTTTGCCCGAGGGGCTGTATATGAGTGATGTTTTGCCTGAGGGGCTATTTATGATTTCATCGTCTTTGCTCACATTTGCATTTTGCCTCTGTTTGAAAACTGTTGAAAAATATCTTTAAATAATATTTACTGGAACTGGGTTTAAACGAGATGTTTTGATTCAATTCCTGATTTTAAAAACATGTGGTATTTTACTGAGATTTCCTGATATGAACGTTATATGATTTATTCCTCGTCACTGCTGCTCAGTCTTTATTTATTGGTGTTACTTACTGAGTTGGCGTACTCACGTTACTCCCTGCACCTTGTGTGCAGATCCTAGTGTAGCTGGACACGGTAGCAGTTGTTGATTGTTCTGATTGCAGATTTTCCCGGGGATAGCAAGGTAGCTGCCTGGCGATCGCAGCCCTGCTCTTCTCCCTCTTATCTTCCTTCAGGGTTATTTAGCTATTTTCCAGACTGAGTTAGTCTTGATATTGTTAGACACATTGTAGTAGATGCTCATGACTAGTGACACCCCGATGGCGGGCTTTTCCTTCCGCACTTTTATTTGATTGGAACTCCTTTAAGAAGGTTTTTGTGTTAAATAACATTGAAATTATCTTTGAAATGAAAATAACGGTTTGTTTTGGAAATGAGTCGGCTTGCCTAGTTCCACGATAAGCGCCCTCACGACCGGGGTTAGTTTGGGACATGACAGGCATAGACATTGATATGCCTTTATTTTCTCTCATATGATCAATCTAGATGAGAATAAATCAATTAGAAGATTTTGAAACATAAACTCTCTAATTATTGTGTATATTTATAGTTTTTAATTTACTGAGTATATTTATAGTTTTGCATAGTGTGTATTTTTACAGTTGGTGTGTGGCATACAACTAGTGAAGCATGTCTGTACTGAAGGGGAAATATCAGGGATTATCAAAGTAGGCATCTATTTTGTATATATATATTGACATTTTCTGTCTTGTTTTGAGGGAAGAGTGGATGGAATATGGAAATATGGTATTAAAGCTTATGTTTGAGTCAAATCATGCTTCTTGGTGGCACTTAGGAATTTGTTTGATCGGATAATGACACTTTAAATTCAGATGAACTGATCCAATGTGTTTTAAGGTGAATATTCTGTAGGGTTATTTATATTTTTGTTGAAGAAAGGAAGTACATGTCCAAAGTTCCATATGCTTCAGTAGTAGGAAGTTTGATGTATACTATAGTTTGCACTAGACCTGACATAGCCCATGTAGTTGGAATTGTCAATAGATACATCTTAGATCCAGGAAAGGAGCATTGAGAAGGTGTAAAATGGATATTGCGATATCTCAAAGGCACCTTAGGTATGACACTTTATTTTAAGAGGAGCAATATTATCTTACAAGGTTTTGCTGATGCAAATTTAGGTGGCGATCTGGATAGTCGAAAAAGTACTAAAGGCTATGTGTTCATCTTGGGTGGTACTGCTGTTAGCTGGATGCCAAGACTTCAGAAAAGTGTTGCTCTATCTACCACTGAAGCAGAGTACATGTCAATCTTAGAAGCTGGAAAAAAGATGATTTGTCTCAAGAGTTTTCTTAAAGAGCTAGGTAAAATGCAGGACAATTGTGAGCTTTTCAGCGATAGCCAGAGTGCAATTCAAATTGCCAAGAATCCAGTGTTTCATGCAAGATCGAAGCATATCCAATTAAGGTATGATCATATCCGAGAATTGATAAGTGAAGAACCTCTTTCCCTCCAGAAGATACCATGATCAAAGAATTCGTCAGACGTGTTGACCAAAGTTGTCGGTGTTGACAAACTAAGGCTGTGCACTGCCTCAGTTAGCCTTCAATAGTGATAGCGTGAAGGCGCCACCAGAGAATAGCAAATATTTTTTTAATTTCTTTCTTGATGTAACATAGGTTTAAGAGGGAGATTTATAGTAGCAAACATGTTGTTGTATGTGAAGGAAAGAAAAATAGACAAAACAAAAGAAAGAAAAATAAAAAAGAGATGAATTTATGATGTAAGCACTTACATCGGCATTCTTATTATGTATGCTCTTACATCGGTATTCGTATGATATAAGCGCTTACATCGGCATTTGTATGATGTAAGCGCTTACGTCGGCATGGCATTCAAATGCCTATAAAAGGGGTATGCATTTTCATTTGCAAATCATCCCTCAACTTCTTCTTTCTCTCTTCACTTAATAAAAAGCTATTCTTTGTGTGGCCGTGGAGTAGGCAAAAATTATCGAACCATGTAAATCTTCTCTTGTCTTGTCTTGTCTTGTCTTGTACAATTTATTGCTTTTCTCTTTCAAATATTTGTTTCCCTTCTTTTAGCCTGATATGTTTCCCAACACGCTTGCTGCTACAAAAATTTATCTTCCACTTCAACATTTCTTGAGATTAAAAGGCTAGTCCCCTAAATGATCCACCTTTATTTACCAATTTAACCTTATATCTAGCTCATCATTTTATTATAAATAAAAATAAATAGCACACTTCTTGTAACGACTCGACCGGTTGTTTTGAGTATTACGGCCCCATTCCCCCATTTACTGCTGAATTTATGCCTTGCAATTAGTTTATGACTTATCGGGTTAGTTGATTCGTGTCCGGAAGGATTTCAGAGTGAAATGAGACACTTAGTCTTATAATTGAAAACTTAAGCTGGAAAAGTTGACCGGATATTGACTTATGTGTACACGACCTTGGAATTTAATTTTGATTATTCAAATAGCTCTGTATGGTGATTTTGGACTTAGAAGCGTGTCCGAAAAATTATTTAGAGGTCCATAGTGGAATTAGGCTTGAAATGCCGAAAGTTGAATTTTTGGGAAGTTTGACCGGGGGGGTTGACTTTTTGATATCAAAGTCGGAATCCGATTCTGGAAATTGGAATAGCTTCATTATGTCATTTATTACTTGTGTGCAAAATGTGAGGTCAATTAGACTTTATTCGATAGGTTTTAGCATCGAATGTAGAAGTTGGAAATTTCATAAGACTAAAGTTTCAAGTGAGTTCGCACAAGACCTAATTTTAAATGAGCATAACTCTCATGATACAAGGTTTTATATAGTTTATTACCTATCAAAAATAAAGGTCTATGTGTCTAGTTTCCAACGCTTCACACCGTTTGTCATTTGGACATTCCTACACGAAGTTATGACCAAATTATCAAAGTCTAGAAAAGTGCAATTCTGTGACCAATTCTGCAATCGCAGAAGTAGTTATGCGACCGCAAAATGGTCGCAGACCTATGCAGTGAAGCTCATTTCTGGGCATCGATTTTGCGGTGCATATTTTGACCCGCATACCCATTCTGCGGTCCATTATGCAACCGCAGACCTGCTTTCGTAGGGTTAATTTTTCTATTTTCATAACCCAAACCCATTTTCATAAATAGGCTTTGGGACTCATTTTGGAGCAAATATCTCTCATTTGTTAGAGAGAAGGGAGAGTGTTCTAGAGAGAGGAAGAAGCTCAAGTGCTTTGTTCATCAAGATCTTATTCAAGCTTTGAAATCCAACAAGGAAATATCACAAGATTTTCACCCAATAGGTAAAGTTCTAACCCCTAGTCTTCAATTTTGAGTTTGGGTAAAGATGGGTGATTAAAAGTATGATTCTTGGGTATAATAGTATCATTTATACATATAAATAAGGTTTATGGAAAGATTGTTGAGTTCAAATGGGTATAGATTGGGTTGAAAATGGTAGAAATCTTCAAAGACTTTAATTGAAGATTTGAGGGTTGAGTTGATGTCGGAATTTGGTGAAATTTGTATGGTTGGACTCGTGGTTGGATGGGCGTTCATATTTTGTAGCTTTTGTCAGGTTCCGAGACATGGACCCCACTGGCGATATTTGAGTTAATTTCAAATTTTATTGGAAAATTAGTATCTCCTTATGGAATTAATTACAATAATTGGTATTTACTGAATCGAATTAATTATGGCTAGATTCGAGGCGTTTTGAGGCAAATTCATGAGGCAAAGGCATACCGGAGTAAAGTATTACACGGTTTGAGGTAGGTAACACTTCTAAACTTGGTTCTGAGGGTATGAATCCCCGAATTTGGTATGATATGAATTGTTTGGAGGTGACACACACGATAGGTGACGAACATGTAGACGTGCACCACAGAAAGTGTTTCTTGAATAAATCCCGTGAAGTAGTAAAATTAAAGAATCATATGATTATCTGAACATGTGGCTCGTGTTAGAGGAATTAAGCTGAGCCTAGTAATAAAGATCATGTTTAGGCTATGTACCGATATTTTAGGACCCATGGGGTCGTGATGCTGTTGAATTAATTATTCTAAAATTTATATTTCACAGTCAGTAATAATTGTCCATTGTGAGGATATTTATGGGATTGAATTGCGCAACGCAACAGGCCATTTTGCTTTATATATGTTATTAATAAAAGGATCGAGGTTGCCCGCCTGCAGTAGGCCAGGATGGCTTTATACATTATTATTGTTCTGGATCGGGGTTGTCTGCCTGCAGCAGGCCTTATTGGCTTTACTATTTTATGGATAGGGGATGCCCGCCTGCAGCAGGACTTATTGGCTTTATTAATAAATGGATCGGGGTTGTCACGACCCAATTTCACCTATAGGTCATGATGGCGCCCAACACTACAGCTAGGCAAGCCAACTTAATAAATTAAGCATATATTGACAAAATTTAAAACCAAGAAAATAATAAAATACCAAATTCTACCAATGTGTGTGCCAAGACCTGGTGTCACAAGTGTATGAGCATCTAGTAGATTATACAAAACCTCCAATACTGTCTGAAATAAAAATAGACAGAATGAAAAAAAAATAAAAGGAGAGACACTAGTAGCTGCAGAACAGCTTAGAAAGTGCAGTTCACCACTATGCCCCTAGATAACGTAGGTGTAAGATGATAGGTCTCCCACTAGTACTTGCCTCAGGTCCTGCACAAAAAGTGAAGCAAGTACAGTATGAGTACGTAAACAACATGTACCCAGTAAGTATCAAGCCTAATTTCGAAGTGGTAGAGACGAGATGGCCGACTTTGAAACTCACTATGGGTCAATAATAATAATTGAAATACAACTAGGATATTTAAATCAGCATGATTTACAAAAGTTACAATAATTTATTTAAGCAGCGAAAATAATCAAATTCCTTCAAATGCAACAATTCTCAATATATTAATTAAATTCCTTAAATTCAAATAATTTCTAATTTATCAATTAATCTCATTTACAGGAATAACAATTAATTCCTTAACAAGCAGGAATAATAATATATTAAATTCAAGGATTCTCCAATTTATCAATTAGCTTCGCAAGCTGAAATAACTATTAAAGTATCGTATAATTATTACTATTAAGCATGATTTATGCCGAGGACGTACGACCCGATCCAGAGTGTCGTGTACACTGCCAAGGGACGTGCGGTGCGATCCATAGATGCATCTATCCTGCCGAGGCGTTTGGCCCGCACCACAAGAAAGGAGGACATTTTCTTATGTACCTCCGGAAGGAGAGTATATTTATTATAAGATAAATTCGGGAGGAGAACATTTTCTTTTAACAATTAATTAATTTAAACAGAAAATCAAGCATATGAGATTTACATCCTTTAATATCTTTATCTAACAATTCATAATATATTCATATATATCAATTAATATTAATTAATCAAGGAATACAATTTACACAAGTAATTCATGCTTTGAGTCCTAAACTACCCGGACTTTAGCATTTATAGTAGCTACACACGGACTCTCGTCACCTCGTGCGTACGTAGCCCCCGCAATTAGCAACTATTATTCAATTTAATCCTTATGGGATAATGTTTCCCTCACAAGATTAGACAAGAGACTTACCTCATCTCAAAGTCCACTTTCTGATTACCACGTCGCGTTGAATTCTTGATTCAACGCTGAAATATCCGAAACTATCCAAATATTATACACAATAATTAATATATGCTAAATGATTCGAAATTTATCTATTAAATAAATTACCTTATCCAAAATGGTAATATTCCTAAATTTCACCCCGGGCCCACGTGCTCGGATTCTGGAAACCTTCGGATGGAAACGTTACCCATAATCTTAGGAACATAAATATATGATTTTTACTAAGTTCCATAACAAATTTCATGGTTAAATCTCATTTTTGTCAAACACCTAGGTTTTCACCTAAATCCATGGTTTTCACTAATTTACATGTTATAATCTACCAATAATCTATGTATGTAACTCATGTTATGTAGGAATTACCTACCTCAAAGTCCTAGGTGAAAACCCTCTTCCAAAAGCTCCAAGAATCGCCCAAGAGATTAAAGAAAAGTGAGATAAATGGCCTAAGTCGCGCATTAAATGAGCTGGGCACATGCCTCTGATGTCGCATTTGAGACACCAGGTTCGCAAATGCGACAAAACTTTCGCAAATGCGAAGATTGGCCTTCAGCTGCTAGGGTCGCAAATGCGAACTCTGCTGGGATCGCAAATTCATCAAATGTGTCGCAAATGCGAACATTGCCTAGGTCGGGCTTCTTCGCAATTGCGAAGCCCTTCTCGCAAATGCGAGGTTCATATTTGCGAACAATGTCATGCATTTGCGAGACCTGCAACTGCTGCCCAGAAACACCAGAAAACTGATGTATTTTCATTCCTTCCGAACGTCCGAAACTCACCCGAGCCCTCGAGGCTCCACACCAACTATCCACACAAGTCTAATAACCTCATACAAACTCGCTCAAGAGATCAAAATCTGGAAATAACATCAAAAACCAAGAATCGGACGCCAAACGCATGAATTGACTTCTAAAAACACTTCTGCTCGTCCGATTCCTATCCAATTAACTCGGAATGACACCAAATTTTGCATGCAAGTCTTAAATGACCTTACGGAACTATTCCTGGTCTAATAATTCCATCCAGACATCGGTATCACCAAAACCTACTCCAAACTAAATTTAAAGAACTTCAAAAACCTTCAAGAACCAACTTTCACTATTAGGTGTCGAAACACTCCCGGGTCCCCCAAAACCCGATCCGAACAAACGCCCAAGTTCAAAATCATCATGCGAACCTATTGGAACCGTCAAATCCCAATTCCAGGGTCGTTTTCTCAAAATGTTGACCGAAGTCAAACTTGTCCATTTAAAGCTAACTTAAGCAACCAAGTGTTCCGATTTTCAACTCACACACTTCCAAATCCCGAACCAACCATCCCCGCGAGTCATAAATTAATAAAAGCATGTTTTGGGAGTTCTATTTTAAGGAATGGGTTTCTAAAAGTTAAAATGACCAGTCGGGTCATTACAGGGGCTGCCCGCATGCAGCAGGCCTCATTGGCTTTATTATTATACGGATCAGGACTGCCCACCTACAGTAGGCCATATTGGCTTTATATCACGCTTGGGCCGAAGGAGTCCCTCCGAGAGTCTGCACACACCCCCAGTGAGCACGGTCGACTTATAGCGCTTGGGCTGAAGGAGCCCCTCCGGAGTCTGTACACCCCCAGTGAGCGTAGATGATTATATATATTTGGGATGGATTTCCTAGGGCACGGACTTGCCTTACTTACTACTTATATATATATGTTTGGGATGAATTTTCCCAAGGCATGGACTTGCCTTATTTATTTATATTGTAATGAATTTACCTGGACATGGATCTTGTCCGTATCATTTGCATTTGGGGATAAATTATCCCGGGCTAGATTGGCTTTATACAGTACTGAATGACTGATTATCAGTCGATGTGTATATATATACGGGTTGGAACACCCTGGGGCTGGGCTGGCCATAAACTGTACCGAGTGACTGAATAATTGGTGACCAGTATCTACAGGAGGTTTTACTACTGAGATGTCATATTCCTGATATCATGCAGTATTGATCTATTTCACTTGTACTGAGTTTATCTGTTGAACTTGAAAGTATGCCTACATTTCTGTGATGACCCAAAAGGTCATCTTATGTTTTAGAACTCGAATCTGCGCTCTTAAGCCTTAAAAATCTCATTTTTACCCTCCTCGATTTACGTACATAGTCTGGGAAGGTTTTCAGAAAGCTTTGATGTTGAAAATTGATGAAAAGAAGAATTTATGCCTTAAAAGTTGATTTTAGCTGACTTCGATCAACATTTTTGGTAAATGGGCCCGGATCCGTGTTTCGACGGTCCCGGTGGGTCCATATCAAATTATGGGACCTGGGCATATGCCCGGAATTGAATTCGGAGGTCCTTAGCTCAAGTTATAAATTTTTGATGAAACTTAAAAGTCTGAAAATTAATTATTTTTAAGAATTGATTGATGTTTGACATTATTAGTGTCGGGTCCGTATTCTGATTCCGGGGCTTGGTACAGGTTCATTATGATATTTAAGACTTGTCTGTGAAATTTGGTGAGAAACGGAGTTGATTCGACGTGATTCAGACGTCCAGTTGATAAGATATGAATTTTAAAGTGTTGTTGAGAATTACATTTGATTTGGTGCTAAATTCGTAGTTCTAGGTATTATTTTGGTGAGTTGATCACGCGAGCAAGTCCGTATGATATTTTAAGACTTGTGTGCACCTTTGGTTTAGAGCCCTGAGGGCTCGACTGAGTTTCAGATAGGCTATGGAGTGAGATTTGGCTTGGAAAACACTGCTGGTGCATTTGATATTATTGCAGGCCTCTGATCTAGCATTTACGAGATCATGCATCGCAATTGCGACCTATGAGAGGTTTGCATTTGCGAGCTTCTCATCGCAAATGCGAAGAAAAGTTGGGCTAAGAGTTTTCGCATTTTCGAGTTTTCTTTCGCATTTGCGAAGGGAGTTGGGGAAGGGCACTGAACGCAAATGCGATCATTTAGTCGAATTTACGAAGATTCAAGGTCGCATTTGCAAACTTATCTTCGCATTTGCGAAGGCAGCAGAAGTGTGAAGGGCTTTGCATTTGCGAAGCTCAGGTCGCAAATGCGACATCTGCAGCTGATCAAAATGACTTTTGGACGGGAATTTTCATTCATTTCCCAAATTATCAAGACCTAAAATACAAGAGGCGATTTTCCAAAGACCATTTCTTCTCCAAATCATAGGTAAGTGATTCTAAACTAGTTTCTTTCAATCTTTCACTACATTTTACAAGATTTCAACCTCAAATCTAAGGTTTTCATGGTAGAATTAGGGGTTTTGGGTGGAAACTAGGGATTTCGGAAATTTGGGGATTTAGACCTCAATTTGAGGTCGGATTCCAAAACTAATTAAATATTCGGGCTTGGGAGCAAATGGGTAAAAGGATTTTGGTCCGACGGGTTTTGACCAAGCGGGCTCGGGGTTGATTTTTCAAATTTTTGGAGGAAAATTTGGGGAATTTAATTTATTCACTATAATTCATTTCTTAAGCAATATTTGATATTATTGAGTCATATTTGAATAGATAAAAGTGGTTTGCAGTTGAATTTCAAAGGAAAAGCTGTGATTGAGAATTAAGTGGCCTTCGGAGCGAGGTAAGTGTCATGTCTAACTTTGGCATGAGGGAATAGGTATTGTGTGAGTATTTGCTACGTGTTTTGTTGTTGAATACGATGTATAGTTGAGGTGACGAGCATCTATGCGTTGTGGTCAAGTCATAGCATGCGAGTGAAATTCCATTCTTGCAAATTTATAGTCTTAAATCTTGTTATCTATACTTATTGTTGTTGTTGAAATGTTGGGAGACTTGTATCTGGTTCTACCAAGGTTGATAAAATTGTGAATATTGATTCGAGGTTGAGATGTTAAATTGTGAAAGTAATCATTGATGAAATATTGATTTCTTTGTGAAACTTCTCTCTATCCGTTGTTATTGATTCTGTGATTGGCGAGGAGTAGTGTAAAGCACGAAGGGTGATATCGTGCATGCATTATTTATATTGTGAGGAAGAGTGTAAAGCACGAAGGGTGATGCCGTGTATATTATGAGAGATTTAAAGCACGAAGGGTTATGCCGTATATATTATGAGAGGTTTAAAGCACGAAGGGTGATGCCGTGTATATTATGAGAGATTTAAAGCACGAAGGGTTATGCCGTATATATTATGAGAGGTTTAAAGCACGAAGGGTGATGCCGTGTATATTATGAGAGATTTAAAGCACGAAGGGTGATGCCGTGTATATTATGAGAGGTTTAATGCACGAAGGGTGATGTTGTGCCGTTCTATTTCTTTATTTGGTGAGGTTGAGAGTAAAAGCACGAAGGGTGATGCCGTGTAGTTTTTCTTGCTATTTTAATTGCTCAAATAGTTTAAGGATTTTCGGTTTAATTATGTCTTTTCATTGTTCTCACTCTTTATGTTATATTCCCCCACTGTATGTTCCCTTCCCATTATTTCTGCGTTATTTCTTTATTTAGTGTTGTTGCCACTAGCATGATTATACTGTTCAAGTTATATGTGGGTGTCTTGTCCTAGCCTCGTCACTACTTCGCCGAGGTTAGGCTCGACAATTACTAGTACATGGGGTCGGTTGTACTGATACTTCACTCTGCACTTTCTGTGCAGATTTTGATACCGGCTCGGGTTAATCGAGATTTTGCTATTGGTCCGCTGTCCGGAGACTCAAGGTAGATCTGTCGGCGTTCACAAACCTTGAAGTCCCCATCTACTTTTTATGTCACTGTTGTTTTCTTTCATTCAGAAAGTTGTATTTCTTCCAGACTATTACTTGTAGTAAATTCTAGAATACTCGTGAATTGTGACTCCAGATCCCGGTGGTAGTAATTACTACAGTTTTATAAAATTCCGCACCTCTTATATTTCATCTTAGTTAATTATTGTTAATTACTGAATGGAAATAAGGAATTTGTTTAATGATTTTCTAACATTGGCTTGCCTAGCAAGTGAAATGTTAGGCGCCATCACGGTCCTGTCGGTGGGAAATTTCGGGTCGTGACAGTTGGTATCAGAGAACTAGGTTCCATAGGTCTCACGAGTCATGAGCAAACTTAGTAGAGTCTGAAGGATCGGTACAGAGACGTCTGTACTTATCTCTCAGAGGCTATGAAGTTTAGGAACAATATCACTTCTTTCATTCCTTATCGTGCGGCATTGATTTTTGCTTGAAACCTATATCTCGTATTCCTTTGTATCCACTCGTGTACGACATTGCGCACTTGGTATCAGTTATGCGTCGACGGTTCGTGATGCCGCAGATAAACTACGAGGGAGCCAGAGATGCTCAAACATTTCCTCAACGTGGGATTCTGACTGAAGATGCGGACGTATTAAGAGATCACCCAGTGAATCAGGTGGGGGATGCAACTGACCTTGGCATCTGGCTAATGTATACAAGTTAGGAAGGTTAATATTGTGGACCATCAGACGTGATGAACTATGACTTTACGCCGAGTGGGGGGGAGGGGGGAGTCCACTATCAATGGATAGATTGCAGGGTCATGTGTTATATCAGTTTTGGCCTGAAATGTATATATGTGGTACTGAAAGGTTCCCCAAATATTTACACATGTTTAAGGCCTGAGATTTTGTAGAAGATAAGGTTGGTACTTGCGATATGTCCACCTACTTAATAATCCTATACTTTAGTACCAAAGGAGTTAGAGAAACAACTTTAAATTTACAGAAGATCTACTCAGCGTGGACATCATGGTTGCAGATTTTGGGATACTTTGGAGGAAGTACAGTGGTTGACAAGATTCTGGACTATGTGGTTTGTGACAAGATTTGTCTGTATGGAGCTCTACTTTTGTGATCGTTGTGTATAAAAAGGGGTAAGGGTTACCTCTGAGAAAAATCGAAAAGTATGTTAAGAAATGGGTCAGCTAAACATTGTTGAGTCAGCATAACAAAAGAAGAAATTGGCCTTGGGAGAGATAGTTCTCCACAGGTGTCTGTGGCAAGCCGATGAAGAGGGCACACCATTCAATGCAACACCGCCCACTTGGCTCAGTTCTTAGAAACACTTTTGAAAGAGTTTGTTCCTGGACTCTCTATAATGCGTGGTGCATAGTGTTTGAACGGTAGCGTCAGGTCACCAAGACGGTGTCATAATATGCCATCAAGTTCAATAAGTTAGCCTGTCATATTCCTACTTTTCTTCCAACAGCCAAAGAGCGAGTCCACAGACTCATTGAAGGACCTAATTATAATTGTAAAATTTGGTATGACTCGGGAGCTACAGGCTAATACTTCATTTCCACTAGTGGTAGAAATTGCCAAGATATTAGAATGTGTTCGGGGGGTGAGGAAAAAGGAAACTAAGGAGACCAAGATGTCTCGAGGTTCTGAGGGATTCAGTCGATTCTACTCTGCGAGTATAAATCACTATGGCGGGGGCTCGGGCAGTCGGCCAGACCAGTCGGCACATCGGATTACCCAAGGTGCTACAGTAAGTTATTTTAATGCACCACCGACATGAGTTCCTACAAATGGTTATTCCAGTTATCTGGCACAGACTCAATATGAGCAACCAAACCCGCAAAGCACTCAGGTTCCTTATGTGATACCAGGCACATCATGAGAAAATTTTTCCAAACTTGGGAGAGATATATTTCATCAAGCACTCAGGCTGCGTGCCCCATTGCAGTTACCACATCACCCACACGATCAGTTAGGGGTGGAGGACAGGCGGGTAGAAGGCGTCTAAGAAGTGGAGACCCATCCGTTGTTATAATTGTTTTGTGGTATGGTGGAGGTCGTTACATCGGATGGTGTCATTATAGGTACGACCTCGATTTAAAATAAAGGAATAATTTCCTTAGCTTGATTCGGTTCTGAGTATCAAGACGAGTCCTCCTATTGTGCTCCACTTATAAGTGAGCTTCGTAATTCTATAATCTACTCATGTATCTACTTCTGTGGGGAGGTTTTATGGAGATAACTACACCTATAATTCCATGATGGACTCTAATAAGATCTGTGAGGCTAAATGTGCCTTTCTGGTTTTTATTTCGGTATGTTTTGATGTATTTTCCGGATAATTAATTACAAATTATGAATTTTATGCCCTATCGGTGTGGGGTTCATTATGTGTTGTGATTTTGTTTAACGAAAGTTATTTAAAAGGAGAAAATAGAAAGTTTCAATTGGCAAGATGTGCATATTACTTGTGATTCAGAACTGAGGTTGATATCCTCACATTTTAAAATAAATTGATATGTTTAAACCGGGCTATGAGCTGCGATGGAAGTTATATAAAGACGAGATCCTTGTGATAAAAATTCTTGTGTTTAAATTCTCCCTTGTGAAATTAAATTTGTACGATAGTACTAATATGGAGTCATGCATGCTAGGCTTATTTAAACATATTTGTATGAAATTCTCTGTGCATACTTTCCAAATTCGTGTTGTAATATTGAGTTGTAACCTACGAGGTAGGTGCCCGCCCAGGTGGCGTTAAATGTCACTCGTTAATTCGGGTAAATAATTATGAGGTCTTCATGTATCGTATCTCGTTATTAGTATTGTGAAGGTATGAAACGAGATTTTTGTTAATATGAAGTTAATTGACGATTCTGTAATTGATTATGAACAACTATTAAGACCAGATTGAGCCTGAAGGGTGCCCCATCTAGATAGTCAAACGAGTGTGAGTTGAGCTTTCAGAAGCTCAAGACCGTTTTGACTACAACGCTAGTGTTGGTATTACCCATAGGTTCAGGATCGTATACGGTATATTGTGATGCATCTCACATTGGGATTGGTGCAGTATTAATGCAAGATGGCAGGGTGATTGCATATGCGTCGTGGCAGTTGAAAGTTCACGAGAAGAATTATCATGTTCATGACTTAGAACTAGCAGCCATCATTCATGCGCTGAAGATTTGGAGGCATTACCTCTACGGTATCTCGATTGAGGTATTTATTGATCATCATTGCCTTCAGTACCTGTTCAAAAAACAAGATCTTAATTTGAGGCAGAGAAGATGGTTGGAGTTGTTGAAAGACTATGATATCACCATTTTGTATCAACCCAAAAAGGCCAATGTGGTGGCCGATGCTTTGAGTAGAAAGGCTGTGAGTATGGGCAGTCTTGCGTATATTCCGATTAGTGAGAGGCCATTAGCTGCATATGTTCATACTTTGGCTAACCAATTCGTGAGGTTAGATGTTTTAGAACCCAGTCGAGTTCTAGCTTGCACAGTCGTTCGGTTTTCTTTATATGAGCGCATCAGAGAGAGGCAACATGATGATCCTCGTTTACTTGTCCTTAAGGACACGATGCGGCACAGTGATGCCAAACGGGTTTCTGTGGGGGAAGATGGAGTTCTGTGAATGCAGGGTCGTATTTGTGTGCCTAATGTGGATGGGCTTCGTGAATTAATTCTTGAAGAGGCACACAGTTCCAGGTATTCTATTCATCCAGGTATCGCCAAAATGTATCAAGATTTGCGGCAACATTATTGGAGGAGAATGAAAAAGGATATAGTTGCATATGTAGCTCGGTGTCTGAATTGTCAGCAAGTTAAGTACGAGCATCAGAGACCTGGTAGGTTGCTTCAGAAGTTAGAAATTCCTGAATGGAAATGGGAGCGTATCACTGTGGATTTTGATGTTGGACTCCCACGGACTCAGAGAAAATTTGATGCGGTTTGGGTTCATTGTGGACAGGTTGACCAAGTCAGCACATTTCATTCCAGTGGCAGTTACCTATTCTTCAGAAAGGTTAGCTGAAATTTACATTCGTGAGATTGTCCGCCTTCACAGGGTGCCCGTGTCTATTATTTCAGATCGAGGTACGCAGTTTACCTCGCACTTTTGGAGGCTAGTACAGCGTGAGTTGGGTACGCGGGTTGAGTTGAGCACAACATTCCATCCTCAGATGAACGGGCAGTCCGAGCGTACTATTCAGATCTTGGAGTATATGCTATGCGCCTGTGTTATTGACTTTAGAGGTTCTTGGGATCAGTTCTTGCCATTAGCGGAGTTTGCCTACAATAATAGCTACCAGTCGAGCATTCAGATGGCTCCATATGAGGCATTATATGGAAGGCGATATCGTTCGCTAGTTGGCTGGTTTGAACCGGGAGAGGCTCGGTTATTGGGTACCGATTTGGTACAAGATGCCTTGGATAAGGTCAAGCGTATTCAGGATCGACTTCGCACAGCTCAGTCTAGGCAAAAGCGTTGTGCCGACCATAAAGTTTGTGATATTGCATTCCTAGTTGGAGAATGAATATTGCTTCGGGCATCGCCCATGAAGGGTGTTATGAGATTTGGAAAGAAGGGCAAGTTGAGCCCTAGGTATGTCGGGCCATTTGAGATCCTCGAGAGAGTGGTTAGGTAGCTTATAGACTTGCGTTGCCTCCAGGGTTATCCTCAGTTCATCCAGTATTCCATGTGTCTATGCTCCGAAAATATCATGGTGATCTGTCCCATGTGTTAGATTTCAGCTCTGTCCAGTTGAACAAGGATTTGACTTACGAGGAGGAGC
>AWOL01S0015674.1:99367-131974 GCA_000715115.1 Nicotiana otophora | reverse complement strand
TATATATATATAGTTTTTAGTAAAAATGGTTTTTAAATTGTTTCCTGTTTTTACAAAAAAAAAATTATTTTTCGGATATGGATAATGGTTTTTTTAATTAATTAGGAGATATTTAGAATTGACCTACAGGACGATGACACATGTCCCTCCGTTTAAATGAGGGATATATTTGAACTCAAAGTATGACTGCAGGGGTATAGATAACCCAATAATATAACGAGAGGTATTCTTAGACCATCTTTAAAAGTAGAAAGGTATATTTGGACCTCTGCGGTTTTCATAATGATGTCTTGGGAAACAAACGTACAAAGAAGTTTACCGACATTCGACATACATATATGTTTACTATTTGCTGTTTCCAAAGTCTCAAATTTAGGATTACCTGAATTAAAGAGGTCTCTCTCTTTTTTTTTTTTATATATATATATATATATATATATATATATATTAGGTTGTAATATTTATTATATGTGTTTGCACTTTGCACATAAATTTTATAATTTAATTATGATTAATTAATAATGTATTTTTCACCCATTAAATCGTTTAACCATAAAATTGATATAATTTGATATAAATATGAAGCATAAATATGTATTTTATTCAAATTTGCCATACACTAGAACCCAATTGAAATCTCTGTCCATTTGGACCCTTTGATTTCTACTTTGCCGTCTTGCAGGGGAAAAAAGGTCAGATTTTCGAAAAACTTTTTACGCATCTAACTTTTTATATGCTAAACTTTTCACAAATATATTTAACACATACTACTTTTGTTAAGTGGCACTCACATGTTTTACATTACACACAATAAGCGAATAGATAGTACAAAAAAGAGTTATGTCTGAAGCCTCCTTTGATGCCAAGT
Organism: Nicotiana otophora; assembly: GCA_000715115.1. Lineage (NCBI taxonomy): Eukaryota > Viridiplantae > Streptophyta > Magnoliopsida > Solanales > Solanaceae > Nicotiana > Nicotiana otophora. The sequence goes on along the minus strand of AWOL01S0015674.1, from coordinate 131,106 downwards.
GTTTGGTTTTTTTTATTTTTTTATTTTCCATTCCTTTTAATCATCATCTTCATTGTCAAGAACATAACAGTAACAGCAATGGAGAAACATAGCTTTAGCTTTTGTATCTAATTCTATTTGCGTAAAATATCTAATAATATTGATTGTCTTTCTTTTCTCAATTTCAAATAAGTTGGGATCGACTATATGAGCATTCAATGATTATGTTATTTTAGATAAATTCATCATAGAACAACAATAACATTATTAATAATATAATCATACTAACGTGATTAATTAGAACGTAGTCTCAATTAATAATAACAACTTTAATTTTTTCCCTGTGTTTACACCAACTATATCAATTTACCATTGTTAAGTAATTTAATGATGTGAAAAAATATATCAATTAATCATAATTATGTGAGACAAATTTATTTGCAAATACATACTATGCATTTATTGGCTTAGTGTAAACGTGTAAATGAGTTTTTACCTTAACACGATATATATATATATATATATATATATATAACATTCTTGTGGAATCAAAAGGTGTACAACAGTGTATTAATTTGAAAATGAAATAACTTTTGCAAAATCCTTTTGGATGTAGGGGTCCAGTGTCACTCTGTAGTCTCGGCTGATTGAAAAGCATGTCCTATCTCTTTAATTCAGTGGAAATTTGTCTCTTTCTTTGAAAGAGGTAGAAGTGAGTAAATTTGAAGGGAAAAAAAGTTTCTCGCATTTGCATGACTTATAGACTGTTGACCAACCTTCTTTAATCCTAGAAGTATTTTTTCTTTCAAAAGAAATATTCTTTTTTAAAATTGAAGTGTTTGACCAAATTTTTTGGAAGAAAAAAAATTATTTTTGAGGTGAAGCAGAAGCAGAAGCAGTTTCGGAGAAACAAAAAAAATTATTTTTCTCCAAAATTATTTTTTTTGAAAAACAGTTTTGAGAAAAATACACTTAAAAGTAGTTTTTAAAAGTTTGGCCAAAAGCTAATTGCTACTCAGAGTGTTTTTTAAATTAATTAATCAAACACAAGCTATTTCTCACTAAAAGTACTTTTAAAGAAAATAATTTTGAGAAAAAATATTTTTCAAAATAAGTTTTGGCCAAACAAGCTATTAATAAATTTGAACTTTATTTGTCTGCATTTGCAAGAAACAAGTGAAAAGCATATCCACCTTATTGTACTTTGTGCTGCTACTTTTGAACCATTTCTTTTTAATGATTATGTTACTATACTTAGTTCAATTTCGTAAATTTGAACTTAATTAAACAATAAAATAAAATAATTACTATATTTAATGATAGTGAAAATTACAATAATTGCTAAAAGTTTTTCTAATTAATAGAGAAAACATCAAACTAAAATTTAAAATTTAAATAGTTTAACAACTTATAAATCTTTGAAAGTTCTAAAAATTATATAGAAATAAAATGGTGTCAAATATTTTTAAGACATCCCAGGTTTAAAAGTGTAGCGTAGGACGAGACGAAGAAATTGTCTTAATTTCACACTTTATCTAGGAAAGGTGATTTGCATTGTTGAGTTTTTGAATTTTTGAATTTTTTTATTAGTGAATATTTTGGCAATTTCTCAACAGGATTCACTTGTCTCACTGACAAAGGCAAAAAGGGTTCTTTGTCAGTTGTCATTAAGCAAAGTGGCTTTGCCTGAAAGCTAAAGAGCAAGATGGGATTTGATACCTAATTTTGGCAGCAAGTAAGCATTTTATCTTAACAAGTAATATCAAGACAGCAGTTCATTGAAGCAACAAACAAGTCACGCAAGGTGCATGACATAGACAAGAAAAAATACACCAACATACGAAAATCACCGACACAATGACCCCGAGCAATCACACATCACCCCTGACATTACCATCTTATCTCTCTGATAGCCACCCGTATCACTCCGCCCTAATAATATTATTAGCCATCTCTATTTTTCCGATAGTCACGCATATCACCCCGTATAATAGCCACTCTTATCACTCCGCCCGGACAATAACACAATAGCCATCCTTTTCACTCTGTACATTCAATAACAGTGAAATGCCACCCTTATACTCCGCATAATAATAACGGTGAAATGCCACCCTTATACTCCGCATAACAACAATCAAAACCACACAACAATTCACAAATGCTAACATCACAACAACACGACGTATCAACTCGTATCACAAGTACCCATGGGTCACAACCTTTCCAGAGATCCAACAATATCAATATTTCCACAACAAATAGCCCACGGCTCAACACAATGTGTATAGAATCTCAATAACGACAAAATGAATAGGAAAGTAACTCAACAAGGAACAACACCCCCTTTAAACACAATTTCAATTAAAATAGATTAATGACTCTCGATAACCTCAATTCCAATTAACTGTTTAAGGATAAATTCAATAGTGAAAGTATTTCCATGAAATGGCAAACTTCGGATTCTTGTGTATGAATAGGCTAACAATGAAAGAGATGACACGAACTAGCACTACGTTTAAATGCATGAGAATAACCCGGCAACAAAATGATATCATGTGACAACAATTTCAACTAAGAGTAACTTCACAGTAAAAGAAATCACATAATGATAAAAGTGATAACAACTTAAAATAAAACATATAAGAGCAAACTCGACAAGTAAAGAATGTGACATGTAACGGCAACTTCAAATAAAGCACGTGATAGTAGACATGACGAATAAAATATATAACATGTGCTAACAATTCCAAATAAGTACATGAAAGAAGCGTGAGAGTCTAAACCGGTCAATTTTCACATATAAGCCGAGTACGTACAAGTCACCTCGCATACACAGCTTTCACATGACACAAATATGCTATTTACCTCAAAGAAGCTAAACTAATACTTTAAAATGACTTTCTCTCGTGAAACAAGATGGCTCAAATCTAGCCAAAATAACTTAAAATCATAAATAAAAACTATAGGAAATAATTTCGGATAATAAAGTTTCGATCTTTAAAGAAAACTAAAAAGTCAACTCCGGGCCCGCACCTCGGAACCGAACAAATTTTATAAATCTGAACACCCATTCTGATATGAGTCCAACCATATCAAAATTATCCAATTCTGACATTAAACCGTCTTTCAAATCATCATTTTACATTTTTGAACGTTTTCACAAAATTCTCATTTTTTCTCCAACTCAAACCACTAATTTAATGATAAAAATAAAGATGAAATCATGAAATATAATTAGTTCCGGGTAAAGAAAACTTACCCCAATACAACATGTGAAGAACCCCTCCAAAATTACTCAAAATCGAGGTCTACAACTCGAAATATGATAAAAATGGCAAACCCTCGAATTATAACCTTTCAGCTAAGCACTTCCGCTTTTGCGGACTCACAGTCGCATATGCGGACTATTCATCGCAGATGCGCAAACAACAAAAATATAATTGACCGCACCTGCGTCCAAGACACCATATTTGTAGTGTCGCTTCTACGAACCATGATGCGCACCTGCGAAGTCACTTTTGCGACAAAATCTCCGAATCTGCGGTACCTTCCAATCCAGCTTAAAATCACACCTGCGCATACACACTCACATCTGCGGAGCCACATTTGCGGGAGTACCATCGCATATGCCAAAAAACCTCAACTCCCCATCAACTTGATTATGTGCCTTCACGTTCGCACTTGTGACCATCACACCTGTGACCATCGCACCTGCGCCCAGTGGTATGCAGGTGCGACCACACCAGATCTCTGCCCAAAACAACCTCCCCCAACATGATCCAATTGATCCAAAACTTGTCCGAAACATCCTCGGGGCCCCGGTGACCCCGTCCAAACATACCAACAAGCTCCATAATATAACACGGGCCTGCTTGAGGCCTAAAATTATATCAAACAACATCAAAACCACGAATCACACAACAAATCAAACTTAATGAACTCTCAGCTTATATAACTCGCGCCAAATCATATCAAATCAGTTCGAAATAAACTCAAAATTTTCATGCAAGTTCCAAATGACATAACGGAGCTATTCCAGCTCTTAGAATCAAAATTCGAGCACGCTATCAACAAATTCAACTCCCAGTTAAACCTCTAAACTTTTCAAACCTTCAACTTTTTAATTTTTGCCAAAATGCATCAAATTAACCTACAGACCTCCAAATCAAAATTCGGACATATGCCTAAGTCTAAAATCACCATACGAAGATATTGGAATCATCAAAATACCATTCCGGAGTCGTCTACATAAAAGTCAAACTCCGGTAAACTTTTTCACTTAAGTTTCTAAGATAAGAATTATTCTTCCAAATCAGTCCCGAATCATCTAAAATTCGAATTCGACCACACATGCAAGTCATAATATACAATACAAAGCTACTCGAGACTTTAAGATACCAAACGAGATGATAATTCTCAAAAGGACCGAGTCGGGTCGTTACATCCTCCCCCTCTGAAATAAACGTTCGTCCTCGAACGTGCCAAGAACCGTCCCGAAGTCATCAAATCACTTAATGAACTTACCGTACATATACGTGCGGGTGATCCCATGTCACCCCAATCCACATAGGCCCGACAACACCATCTCAACTGAAAATCTTTCCTCCAACCCACACTAATAAGCCTTAGAACCAAATTTTCACTATCCGATCATTTCCCAAAGATCTGATTCCCACATCAACACACGGTATCAGCCTCCACCCGCTGCACAACTCATGCCTACATCCACGAGGTATAACCACACGACGTAACACATCATATATATACCAATAACAAAACCTCTGGCCATAATAGCTGCCCATAATCATATACAACACCGGAAAATAACCTCATCTCAGCTAAAACCTTGCCCCAAACCTTCACAACGCTGACAACGATGCAAGAAACATGAGGATCTCATAACCATTCACCCGAATCAACAAGTCACATCTAACGCCACCTGGGCACATACCTCGTAAACTAAAACCCAATAAGCACAACGCGAATATGACTAAATATGCAAAGAGAAACACATGAGAGAATTATCAAACAAGCCCGATAGGCAAAACTCTCTATCAGTACCATACTACGAATCAATTCCACAAGGGAGAACCAAAACATATGAACTAATCACAACGATCTCATCCCAATATAACTCCACCGCGGAACGTAACCCTGTTCAAACATATCAAACTGCATAAAAATGCGAGGATCCCATCCTCGGCTCTGAATCACAAGTAGAATACACATCATACCAACCGAAACCTTCCACTAATTCAATTTCGCGAAAAAAATAATAACATGTAACGAACTCTCCACACCGGTAAAACATCTAAATCACAAATCCTAACCAAACCATCCAGAAATCACATCGAAACCTACCGTAATGAGTAATAGAAAGTCACTTCTAGTCTCATAGCTTTCAATAGTGAACAAAACAAAACGATAGACACAGGCTACCACTATAGAATCTCTCAACAGGGGGTAAACACATAAACAAAGTACAAAATCACGAAACTCACCCATATGTGAAGCAAGATAAGAGGACTCACCCCGATAAGCAGAACCAAATCAAAATAAGAATGATGCTACTTTATAACAAATCAAAACCATACTTGTAATGACACCATCTGGTGCAGCGACCTCAGCCCTACCATAGAGAGCATATCAACGGGACGGGCCTCCCCCACTAGGGTGTCCTCTACTCGCCTGTCTCCACCCCTAACTCGCTGTGCGGGTGGAGTAGCAACTGGAATGGAGCCCGTAGCCTGACTGCTCTGATGAAATCCTCCCTCCCGAGTCTAGGACAATCTCTCATGATGTGCCTAGTATCACCACACTCATAACAACACCTATGCGAGCGGGGCTGCTCGTACTGAGTCCGTGCCGGATAACTGGAATTACCGCTATAGGAACCCCATGCCGATGGTGAACTAAAAGATGACTGCCTCAACGAGTACCCTGACTAACTGGAGCACCACAAGTCGTCTGAAGTACGGACTGGACTGGCCGACTGCCTGAGCCTCTGCCATGATAGGTCATAGCTGAAGAGTAGAATCCACCGAACCCTCCAGAACCTCGAGACCTCTTGGTCTCCTTAGCCTCCCCCTCTTTACCCCGAATACTCTCTAACATCATGGCAATTTCCACTACCTGATGAAATGGAGTATCAGTCTGTAACTCTCGAGCCATGCAGAATCTAAGATCATAACTGAGCCCCTCAATGAATCTGCGGTCTCGCTCTCTGACTGTAGGAATCAAAGTAGGTGCATGACGGTACAACTCACTGAACTTGATGGCATACTCTAACACTGTCATGGTGCCCTGACGCAGCTGCTCAAACTCTGCACGCCACGCATCCTGGAGGGTCTGGGGTACAAACTCTCTCAAAAATATCTCTGAAAACGGAGCCCAAGTAGGTGGTGCTGCATCGGCTGGTCTACCCTCCTCATAAACCTTCCACCACTGTTACGCTGCTCCCAACAACTGAAATGTAGTAAAAGAAACTCCTCACCTCCACAATACCCATGGTGCGGAGAATACGACGATACTTCTCTAGAAATCCCTATGCATCTTCGGTAGCGGTGCCACTGAAAGTAGGTGGACTATACCTCTTGAATCTATCAAGCCTTTTCTGCTCCTCTCCTGATGCCCCTGGCCTGACCTTAGGCTGAACCGGAATTACAAGAATTACCGGTACCACACCCGAAACCTGACCAATGTGAGTCCGCTGCTGTGGAGTACCGAAGGTAGGAGTCTGAGCTCCTCCCCTAATCTACAAAGTATCTAGTGCAACGGAGATCAATCCCGCCTGAGCCAATGTACCAAACATGCCCAGGAACTGCGCTAAAGCCTCCTGAAGCCCGGGGGTAACAATGGGTGCCTCCTGTGCCTGTACCTCAATCGGAGCTACTGGCGACTCCTTAACTGCTGCTTTGCCAGATGCTCTAGCTGCGGCGCGTGCCCCTCCTCGGCTTTTATCTCGGCCACGGCCTCTCATGACTCTAGCAGGGGGTGCGGGTGTCTGCTCAACTGATTCGGTAGCGCGTGTACTCAATATCTATGAGAGAACAGAGATACAAAGTCTCAAATTTCAAAATCAACAAACCACCACGACAGGAATGAAAGAAGTGGAGATTTTTCCTAATAGTTCTGTAGCCTCTCGAAGATAAGTACAGATGTCTCCGTACCGATCCGCAAGACTCTACTAAACTTGCTTATGACTCATAGCACCTATGAATCTAGATCTCTGATAACAACTTGTCACGACCCCAATTTTCCTCCGCAGGATATCGTGATAGCACCTAGTCTTTGAGACTAGGTAAGCCTAACACTTACTGAAAGAATGGCAAAATCCAACCAACAAAGATTAAATATGAAACATAAATTTCTATTCAAAACGAACAATCCAAACATAATAGACAACATCCCAAAACGGGTAGTACAAGTCATAAGCTCTACCTAGTTCACCAGAAAAACCTCTAAGTACAACTGTTCTTGAATAGAAATGGACTGTACATAAATAACTTCGGAAGGTGACTCCGAGGCCTGTGAACGTGACGACAGGTATACCTTGAAGTCTCCATCACAATATCTGGTCCGCTACCTAAAAGTCAACAAACTCCGAAGTACCTGGATCTGTACAAAAATGTGCAGAAGTGTAGGGATGAGGTACAAGTCAAGACACTCACTAGACAAAGTAACCTGTGCAATATAGAAGTATAAAGCTAATTGTGGACAACATAAATCAGTAAATGGCAACAAAATCAACATGTGATATAAACAATAAAGAAATAAGAACACTGTGAAGTATCATTAAAACCAATTAAGTAACATATAGGACAACCAATTAATCAAGTCATGCTAACACAACATTCACAATGAAATCACCTTGTGATACCTCATCTCATAGTCACAAGTCAAGGGTCTCAACCTACCATCATGTACTCACTCGTGCCCATATCTCGAATAACAACCGCATGGACAACTCACGTGCCAATATCTCTATCCTCCCAACATGATTGCATGCTCACATTCACAACCCGACCGACATGGTCACAGGCTCACAATCACAATCCGCCCGGCATGATCATAGGCTCACAATCACAATCCGCCCAGCATGGTCATATGCTCACAATCACAATCTGCCCGGCATGATCACAGGCTCACAATCACAATCCGCCTGGCATGATCATATGCTCAATATCAACATTGAAACTAATAATACAAGAACACATGGGCTTGATCAATAAATGTCAACTTTCATACTCCTGAGCTAGTATAAGTAACATGCTACAGTGTATACTTGTGCGAGTGTACCACTGCAGCCCAAGTCAACAAGTAATATCAAGATATCGAGTAGTTCATCGAAGCAACAAACAAGTCATGCAAGGTGTATGATATACACAAGGAAAAACACACCATCACACGAAGATCACCAACACAATGACCCCGAGCCATCACACATCACCCCTGACATGTCCACCCTTATCTCTCTAATAGCCACCCGTATCACTCTGCCATGATAATATCATTAGCCACCCTTATCACTCCGATAACCACACATATCACCTCGTACAATAGCCACCCTTATCACACAGCCCGGACAATAATACAATAGCCACCCTTATCACTCCGTACATTCAATAAAGGTTAAATGCCACCCTTATACTCTGCATAACAACAATGGTGAAATGCCACACTTATACTCCGCATAACAACAACCAAAACGACACAAAAATTCACAAATGCTAACATCACAACAACACGACGTATCAACTCGTATCACAAGTGCCCATGGGCCACAACCTTTCCAAAGATCCAACAATATCAATATTTCCAAAACAAATAGCCCACAGCTCAACACAATATGTATAGAATCTCAATAATGACAAAATGAATGGGAAAGTAACTCAACAAGGAACAACACCCCCTTTAAACACAACTTCAATTAAAATAGATTAATGACTCTCGATAACTCCAATCCCAATTAACTGTTTAAGGATAAACTCAATAGTGAAAGTATTTCTATGAAATGGCAAACTTCGGATTCTAGTGTATGAATAGGATAACAATAAAAGAGATGGCACAAACTAACATTACGTCCAAATGCATGAGAATAACCCAGCAACAAAAGGATATCATGTAACAACAATTTCAACTAAGAGTAACTCACAACAAAAGAAATCACATAATGATAAAAATCATAACTTCAAATAAATCATATAAGAGCAAACTCGACAAGTAAAGAATGTGGCATGTAACGACAACTTCAAATAAAGCACGTGATAAACATGACAAATAAAAGATATAGCATGTCCTAACAATTCCAAAATGACCTTCTCGCGTGAAACGACCTTCGGACGGCTCAAATCTAGCCAAAATAACTTAATATCATAAATAAAAACCACAGGAAATAATTTCGGATAATAAAGTTTCGATCTTTAATATTATCTAAAAAGTCAACCCAAAAGTCAACCTCGGGCCCGCACCTCGGAACGTGATAAAATTTGTAAAATCAGAACACCTATTTCGATACGAGTCTAACCATACAAAAATTATCCAAATGATATAACGAAGCCATTCCAATTCTTGGAATCGAAATCCGAGCCCGATATCAACAAAGTCAACTCATGGTCAAATCTCTCAATCTTCCAAACCTTCAACTTTTAAATTTTCGCCAAAATGCATCAAATTAACCTACAGACCTCCAAAGCAAAATTCGGACACATGCCTAAATCCAAAATCACCATACGAAGCTATTGAAATCATCAAAATACCATTCTGAGGTCGTCTACACAAAAGTTAAACTCCGATAAACTCTTTTCACTTAAGCTTCTAAGATAAGAATTATTATTTCAAATAATCCCGAATCATCCAAAATCTGAATTCGATTACACATGCAAGTCATAATATATAATACGAAGCTACTCGAGACCTTAAGCCACCGAACGGGACGCTAATTCTCAAAACGACTGGGTCGGCTCGTTACATCCCTACCGGGTTTCAGCTGTCACCGGGAAAGGGTCATACGAGTTAGAAAATCAAGATGGAGAAAAATTGGTAAGAACTTGGAATGTGTCATACCTAAAGAGATATAATTGCTGATAAACATCGTCTGTACTGAAAGTATGTGCTGCACTCTTTTTCCCTTCGTCCAGTTTTTGTCCCAATTAGATTTTTCTGACAAGGTTTTTAACGAGACAAAAACAAAAATCATACTACAAAGGAAGATTCAACAGCAGCAATAAAACCATTAAATGACAAGGAACACAAGCAAATAACCACTACGGAGCGGTTAGATAGTCTTTTGCTCGATAGCAAAGTTCCTACCGGGAAGTAAAGTTCGCTGTGGAATAGAGATTACCCGACCGTTCACAAGTGCAAGATACTGGGGAATTGTTAGATAATATTTGGCTCGATAGCATAAATTCCTAAGGGGAAGTGAATTTTGCTATCGAACTGAAGATTATCTTGCAAGTCACTAGTGGAATCCTCGAAGGAGGAAAACTTCCAGTATTCAGATTCGTATTCTTTTTATTCGAACACTGGGGGTGGGGGTAGGGTGGGGGAATGATATGAGGATACAGAAATAATAACTGCCACGTCGACCGAAATACGAAAATTGGAAACATAGTTGTATCATCGGGACCAGGGACTGCACGACCACCCCCGTAGAAACAAGTTGTACAAGTTAGCCACAATAAATGGCACACAATTTCTTTTTAGCACAACAAATGATTTTGTACTTTTGAAAATGGAAGGAATAAAGTAAATTCCTTTTATTTTTATCTTGTTTCTTGTCTGAACGATGAATTGATTTTATCATTTGAAAGTTAAACAAGTACTTCAAATGCTAGTGCCATAATGAACAGGAGACGTCATCTTCAAGAGCACCGTAAACATAAGAGAGCCCTCTCTTATGAAAACCCTCACGTTAAAGGGTTGATTTCAGAAGAACTTGTGCCCAAAATCTAAATGCTTTCGGGGGAAAATACACCCGAAGCCTTGCACAAAAAGATGCAAAGAGCAAAACTTATGCAAACACTTAAATGAAAAAGGGCGCAAAGCGAGAAACATGCACAGTACTTGAACGGAAAGATACTTTTATTCACAATAAATGTTCCAAATAGCACAAGTACAAAAGTGTAAAAAAGAAAGCAAAAACTAAGCTGGTGCATCTCCGGGACCTAGAGAAAGAGGCCTTAGGAGAGGTGGGTAGATCCGCTGCTGGTTTGATATCTTGGCCTTCTTCATTTTGGCCTTCATCATCATCACCTTTCAGTTCATCTTTCGTTATCGAGAACTCAGAACCGGAACCAGAAGAATCGGTAGCATCACACCGGGTCGGAAGACCCCTTTTGGCAGTTAACTCCAGCTCACGGTCCTTAGCAATTTCGGCATCAAAGTCAATGGCACCCGCTTTGGCTTCTTCCAAGGTTTGTCTCCTCATATTGTACATAGCATATGTTTTTTTAACAATGAGGGAAGTTGCTCGGTGCTGGAGATTTTCTTCAAGCTGGCTAATCTTAGCAGAAAGGTTGTCCCGCATGAATCTCATGGATCAGAGGTTGACATCAAAATCGCGGACAGTAGAGCTATAGATTTTATTATGCTCTATGATCTTCTTATGTTGATCCTCTAACCAAACATACTTTTCCTCGGCAGTAGCAAGATCTTCAGCTTTGGAGTTGAACCCTGGCGAACTTCAGCTTGGGACTTCGAAGGAATGTCTAAGGTACCAGGCCAACTGTGGCCACAAATCCAAACTGTGGCAATAGTTTACCCTAGGCCTATAAAAGGTCTAAAAACGTGTTATTGTCTCATTCGTAACACCACAAGTAGTTAGGATTTGTTCTATTCAAGGAGGTATCGACTCAAGATCATTTTTCAATTCCTAAAGGGAGCTTTTAACGTGATTGAAGTTACCCTTGATTGCTTAAATACTATGAATTCATCTCTAGTTCATAATACCGATTATCTTATACAAATTGAATTGCCTTGGTAACTTAGCTAGCTTAGAGTATCATAAGTGATTGAACCTCTTGTTTGATTTGATTATTGTTATGCCATTGCTTGTATTCATTTAGTTGCAGCTTAGATAAATGTGATCACATACTGTATGTGAGAAGTAGGGCTGCCTCCAAATCACTCAATCTTTCAGTAGAGGCAGCCTCATGATCGGATGTAGCAAGAACTGTATTATGGACTTCAACCCATTTGGCCTTAGTTTTTTCAAATTGTGCCCATAACGGGGCACCCTCCTGACTAAGGGTTACCACTTCTAGATCGCTTTGCCACAACCGAGCCTCCAATTCAACGACCTCGGCAACTCGTTCTTCTAATTCCGAGAGGCGAGCAACAGTCTGATCTCGCTTGGCCAAAAGTCGAACCCGCTCGTAGGTAAGTTCCTCCTTATCACGAATCAGCCTCTGAAGTCCCTCGGAAGCAAGGAAGTTGGCTTACAAAACTAAAATGCAAATTCAAAATCCTACCATAAAAAAGATAGAAGAAACAATTGAGGGAAAAGAGAATATACCACTACTCCGTTGTGCATGGCGTTGTTCAACAAATACTCTCTCTCTCTTTGTATCATATTCCTATCTTTTTATAAAGCCAAAGGCTTCAAATACTTAGAAAGTTCCACCGACAGGGACATCAGATGGCCTCCGATAGAAATCGAGAGGGTAACACTCCTCCTCCTTTGGGGATCTTCTGAGGGGGCAACATAATTTTTCCCCAGGTTCCCATGAACTGGGGACTAGGGAAGAGAGACATCATCCTTTCGGGCAACTATGACCGGTGGAGATGATATAGCAGTTGGTGGTGGCAAATTTACGGTTGGTGAAGAAGGAGATAAAGCTGCTGGCGAAGCAGCTGCGACAAATGCAGTGCTGGTTGTTGGTTTCTCCTCAATCAAAGACAGTAGGGACCCGGTACTCAACCTCACGGTACCGGGCATGGCGACTGGGACTCAAAAATAGGAGTTAGCATTCCCAGAGTGCTGAGGCATCATCCTCAGTTGGTGTAACTAACTCAACAGATTGAGCATTCTGTTGAGTTGAGGAAAGTCGTCATCTTCTATGTAGAGAAGCCCCCTCCTCACTGGCTTCTCCATCATCGTCGATCACCATAGTATCTATGGCCGGCTCGGGCGCACCATAACATCCGAAGAAGACTCGGGCGTGGCATTCTTTTCCTTTTTATTTTTTCCCTCGGCCGCGGAGGAACATCTCCTTTTTGGTTTCTTATTCTTCGGCCGGGGACTCCGAGAAGAAGCACTTGCACCAGAAGCAGGCCCGAAGACACATGTTCGGGTAATATCTTCCTTCAGCAACCTCGCCGCGTCAGCAGGATTAGCCAAAACATCCTCCTCGGGGATGGCAACTGAGCCTTGGGGTAGACCTGAATTCAACAGGAGAGAAAGGTTAATATACTTCCCTATACGAAAGGTAAAAACAAGATGAGTCCAACTTACCATGATTTTTGGCCTTCCACCCATATTAAAGGGCTAGTTCTTTCCACGTACGGGTCTCAGGCGAAGTGACATCCAAAATCTTCTGGACCCACTGATCCAAGCCTTCGATCCTCGTTGGAACCCACCGAGTTGCTGGAATAAGTAAAAGAAGAGGAATCAAGCACGGGATGATCTTTAACTAAAAGAAGAGGCAAACGATAAACGTATTGTTGTACCCTATTTTGCACTAGTCAAGACAGGATTCAACTTGTGGTTTCTCTGTTGTTGATGAAAGAGAGTCGCCACCTAATATTTAAAGGTATACTAGGGTACCTATTTAATTACTAAGTTATGTTCATTATAGGTCCGCTAACTGGTGAGATTATGGGTAAGGGTTTTTATTCTTCTAAGGGAAAAGCGTTAGACACCCATTAAAATCTACCTAAGGTAGCTCCATAAGACTTAGTCTAATTTTATGGAATCAGTTATTTATACTATGCTTAATTAATACTAAGGCATAGCTTACTATATGTTAAAGGGAGTATATGTAAGACTTGGAAGGGATGTAGGATTATAAAAGAGTTATTGAAGGTTAAGCGGGTTTTAAAAGTGGTCTATATTTTAAAGCTTGTAATTATTAAGTTAAAAAAGTGGTTACCTTTGAAAAACAAATGTTTGTACAATTTTAGAAGATGTACACAAGAAAAAGCGATTCTGAATATACCTCTGTTTTTTTAAAATTTTGAAGAAGGCGAGTCTTTGAAAATTCATTTGGGTGTTCATTTCGTTACTGCTTTTTCATGAAAAATCTAGTTTCATTCCTTGTTAGCAAAAAATAGTGTTCTTTTCTAATTTCTCTTTGAAAACGAGTTGCTGTTTGATTATGGGCCTGAGCTTCAAAAAATCTTTAAGAAAGGTGAGTATACAAGATGAGCGAATTATAATTGACACGGGCTATAGCAGACTGGACTTTTCAAAGATGCAGCAAAGCTAGTTTGGGCCTGAGTTCCTTAGGAACTCAGCAGGCCCAAATGTATACATGTCCAAAAGAATAAAAGAAGGTCATTAGAAGTATATTACACATTCTCAACATATTCAAAACATTTATGACATGTACATTAAACTAACAAATGGAACAAGAAAATAATCAAGATTGTGGAAAATTATATTAATGTGGTCGTTCTACTTATTAAATAATTCACATTGAAAATCTGTCATTGTCATTAAACATTAAACCCCCAAAGAACTAAATGCGTCAATGAAATAAGGCTAAAGAGGAAACTCCACTCAAGGTTGATTCTCCCTTTGGATCCCCCGACACTTCAAAGTTCCCAAGGGACTCACGACCTAGGTCAGTGCTTGTGCCGGGGAGGGCAACCCAATCTAGTATCGAACTCTACTCTCAAATACCATTAAACACTTACAACATATTTTTCTTACGGGTTTAAATGTTGATGAGGCCCTTTCATTGTAAATTAAATGCTATAGCATTACTTACCACAAAATATATACTTTCCCTCCTAACATAAGAACATATAGTCTATATTGGATACCAAATAAACATATAAAATATGAATCTAAAGATCTGACTTTAAACACATATAGGTGAGAGGAAGAAACATCATAATCATATTACAAAAGTCTAAATTTGAAGTACAGTAATATTCCAAGAAAAAGTAAAGCTATACAGCAACAACTCAACATATACAAATGTTTCAAAGATATCCAGGACATGATCAACTTTCTCAATAGGTCTACAAATTTACAGACTATAACATGGAATCCCTAAGGATTTCTATAAAATCATACTCCTAATAGTATTAGCTTCAAACAAATCATCAAGTATAGATAACTCCAGCAAGGATCCTTATGAGACTTTATGGATTAGATTTGGTTTTAAAAATTATCAATGGGAAAGGACTGGAGTGGTTCTGGACAAGATATGAAATCAGGAACTAAGTAAGAACATGCAGTATTCAGTTAACTTACTTGAACACTTCAAATGCAGTAATGATCTTATGTAGATAGAGGAAACCTTACACATTTATAGAATTGGATTAAACATGACATGAGGGGAAAAAGTTACAGATAAAGGGAAGGTATTGCATTGGAACATGTTTAACTCAAACTTAAGTCTAGGTTAGTACATGAATATAAAATGATCATGCTCCTATTTTTACAAGTTGTCACTTGGTTAGAGCAGAGTAACTAGATCCCCTTTTAAGGGAAGACAGTATTAAGCGATACAATACGTGTCAATTTTCAGAGATCAATGATAAGCTTAAGGGATTAGAGACAGGAGGTATGATATCAAGTTAGCATGCGGCTGAGGATGTTGACTAATCAAGAAAATAATTAAGTTTAGCCTAACAAGTTATCAGTCTTTATAACAAAAAAAAAAAACAAGATCATGATTGTATTATGAGGAAAGATAACTTAGTCTTGACATATGTGTATAACATGACTACAAAAAGAAGAGAAGATAGTTTAATTCAAACAAGAGTAGATCAACAGAAGCAACAACAACTAGACAGAATAAGAGACCATAGTGGCAACTCATAAATAACTTAACAAACACAAGTAGAGAAGAGGACATATAAGCACTTAGAGTTTATGCTTAAGGTTAAGGGATAGAAGATATAAACTAAAATACCTTAAGATTCTTCTTATCCATGGTTATCAAATAATAAGTTCAACTCACAAACTACAAAGATGCAACAGATAAGGATAAAGGTTACTACAGATAAATGAAAAGCTATGAACACATAATAACTTAAACGTGTAGACTGTTGGGAAACTCAAAACAAAGATCAGAAAGAATAAATTAACGGTTTAATCAATCATCAATTAAAGATTCAAAGCAAGACAACTAATCACAAACAGATATTAAACTGACAAAACGTAAACATTAATATACTGAACACCATAAAACAATTGTAATACTCAGAACCTAACTAGTATGCTTCTAGCATTCAAAGAAAATAAACATGAGAGAAGAATGTGAGATGTGCATAACTTTTTGAGAGCAACAAACCAAACGAGAGCTCTTTTCAGTTGCTTAAGACCGCAGAAACCTCAAGTTTAGACTAGTGATAGTACTCAACAAAAGAAAAGAAAACAGTAAGAAAACCTAAGACTTGGAATCCTAAACTTCTTAGTGTTCGTGTGCGTGTTTATCTTCAGTGTTAGGTGGTTGGTTCGTATTTTTTTGTTGTTAGGTGAGAACATTAAAGGCTTCTATTTATAGTGCCTTTTAAGGCTCTAGGGGTTCAAAGAATTCAAACCAGATAGTGGAAGATGACGATGAGTTGATGATGTGAGCTATATGAGTGAAATTAGAGAAGAGTAGAGGGGAAAATAACGAAGATTTTCACCTGAGAAGGGAGATCGATCGTTGAAGGCAGAGGACCATCGGTTAAATTCTATTATCTAGAGGTCACTGAGTTTGAATTCTGGACATCGAATCCTCATGATGACCTCAGAGAAGGAACTCCATGCATGCTCCGATTCGATAAAACATGAAGGAAAATCGGAGATTTGATGTTGCATCTTTGGGTCTAGGGTTTTAAGATTTAGATGTTTGAATTTTATGACTGAAAAAGGGAATTTGCAGCAGGATTCACGGACATCAGGAGGCAAAAGGTAATTTCAAGCTACCGCGAAGGCTATGAACTTAGAAATGGAGAGCAAGGCAAAAGGTAATTTCAAGTTCCGATTTGAAAAACATAGCAGAACCCAGGTGATTTGAACTTTCGTCTTTGAGTCTAGGGTTAAGCTTTGGGGATTTTGAATTTGTGTGATGAAACGGGAATGAAATCGGCGAGATTCGCGGTCGGGGAAGACAGAAAGAATGAATTCATGGTTGATTTGTTGACCTTGCATGGATTTGTGCAAGGTTTTGTGATTGATGGAAGCTGGAAGGACGAGAGAACGAAGAGAGAAAAGGGAAAGGGGGACAGCATGGTCAATAGAGAATGATTAGGGTTTTTGGGGTTGGGATAGTCCGTCTCTAGGGATAAATAGGTGAGGGAGATTTGGGCCGTTGGATCTTTGGATCAACGGCCCTGATAATTCAGGCTTTAACAATTTAAAATGATAAAATACATAGACTGTTGGATCTCTTAGGCTTTGACGGTTGAGATGAATATAAAGATGTGTTTTAAATTAAAGAACAAATAAGAGATAAAACGCAGGTTGTTGATCAAATAGACGGACGACCCAGATTGAATGTGCTTCTTGTGCGAGTGATAAAGACGAGTGACGTGGTGCGAGCATATTGGTTCAGAGAGGTTGTCGCGGATCACCAAGGTGGCAAATGAGATGGGTGTTTGGTTTGGATAATTTTGGATTGGGCTTTGTATTTGGGCTAAAATAATTTAACTAATAGCCACTTTGTAATTAGTTAAGGAATTGCAATCGTAGCCTTTAGTCTTTATCCCTTTTGAAATTAATTTGAATAAACTTAATTATTTTAATAAAAGGTAGTAAAAATTATAATTGTTAAATACTACTAATTATTACAATTAATTAATTGTTTGTAAAATACTTTATTAGGACATTAATTTTGAATTATTGAAATAGTAAACTAATTAACTAGAAATCTTAAGAAATAATTTATTGAATTAATTATGGAACCTTTGTATAGAAATTATTTTTAATAACCTAAAATAGTAAATATATTTGTGACTACATAATGTCAATATTACATAATTAATTTTGAAACTAATGCTTGATTAATTTGAAAAATGAAATATTCATTAGTGAAAAATACTTTGAAATCATTTATTGTAAATTACTAAGTATAAATAAATTAATTTAAAGGGAGGGTCAAAATTGGCCGTCAACACTTCGAGTGCGATTCCACAAATCCGGAAAAGATGAAGTCGTGACCGGAATGATGTCCCTGGTGGCGACTACAACGAACCGCTCCATCCACCTACGGTTGTTATCATCATCCATGACGGCTAGTAGAGCATGGTGGCCACGTTTGTTGAAATTTACCATTCCCCCGCGAAAAATCTTGGGGGAGTAAAGTTTCATTAGTCGAGCTAGGGTTAGCTCCTCTCCCGTCTCCTGGCATAGACGCCGATGACAAGAAATTGTCCTCCACACACAAGGACTTACTTGTGCCAGGCACACCTGGTAACGGATGCAGAACTCCGCAATAACGAAGTCAAGCTCCCCACTTAAAGAGAACGGTCCCAAAGTGAAATGATACATATAAAAATATGTAAAACCCTTCTTTGGTAAGGTTACCCGCTCTGCCAGATCAAGAGCGATAATGTCTAAATCATTGCAATGTCAGTCTTCCTTCACAGAAGGAATACTGAAAGGGCGGATGGAAGAAGGGTACACACCAACGGCCCACATACGAGGGTTAGCAGAAGGATACTTCTCCTCAAAATCTTTAGTTGTGATAAGACTTTTTGGGATGATGGTGCTCACCGTAAGAGGAGCATCATCATCAGTTTTACCTTTGCTTTTTGAGGAACTAGGGTTTCTGGAAGAAGAAGCCATTTTTATCATAAAGGAAGTAAGGGTTTCTCTGAAGACGAAGGTTAAAGAAAGGTTTAACACAAACTACGAGTTAAATAAAGAGAGTTTGAGAAAGTTTGGAGAATTATGAAGTGTAAATGAAGAAGTTTGATGCATATAAGTAAAGTAATAGGTGGCTAAAATCATGGCCATAATTACCTCGATAACCGGCAAAAGTGATGCTAAATCATGGGATGATACGTGTTTGGGGCATTAAATGCTAAGATAAGTGTGTCTAATCAACCGTAAGAAACTTTTCAGGGGGGTCAGATAAATTCCCGCCAAAAAAGGTATCTCTACTAACTTCCCGGTGACACAAAGTTATGCCACCGGAAAGCAGGGAGACTATCTGTATGGGGTAAAATATGTTCATATTTAATTTTCGCACGAGAAAATGACATGTGGAGCCGGAGCCAGAAGACATTCAGGCCCGAGGGCAATGATCTCGCTTGTTATCGGAGAGAATGGTATTCATAAAGGCGAAGTAAATGCCTACCGCCTGATAGCAGTTAATGAAGAATATTCTATAGTATTAAGTGCACGGTTCGTTGCAGAGAATAAGGCATTTACAGCCTACCGTTACACACTCTTCAATGGAACTCATAATTGTCATTTAAGAGGGTCTTGGTCCTATGACCTTGTTCCCTAGGTATAATTATAAATAGTGAGCTCTACCATCATTGCAGAACAAGAAATTTCTGACAAGCATACACTGTATTCTATCAAAAGCTCAATAACATTTTACTTTCTTGCTTATTTATATTATTATTACTGCTTCCGAAAGCTCTACGTCCGGTACTAAGATATCTGTCATTTTATTTCAATTTCAAGGCTAAGTCTTACATTTTTGTCTGATTCATCTATTATATTTGAATTAAATCGATTCACTTGTCTATAAACTACGTATAAATTTAACTGTACTGTTTTACGGGTAAACAATTATACCATCAGTTACAAATCAATTATGTAACGTACAATAAATGCATTAAAAAAATTTAAAGGGAAGAACAAGGCAATCAATTACGAAATTGACTCAACAGGCACGAGATTGACTTAACAGGTACGGGATTGATTCAACAGGTACAAGATTGACTCATCAATTACGTCATCAGTTACAGAATTAACTTATCAATTATGAAATTCCAGCATTTACTCAGCTATTACAAGTCTTCCAAAAGTAACATATGGATTGAGTAAATGCTCATAATGGACCCATAATTTAAGGAGAATGATTACCTAGATCTAGTTCTATAAATAGAGACATTTTACCACTATTGTAATGATCTAATTTTCTTTTCTACAATTTTATACATTGTAATTCATAGCATCATGCTCCCAAGTTAGCCATAGTTCGGCTCTTTAAGCTATGTTCGGCTTATCATCCTATCAAGAATCATCCAATAAGAATTATTTATTCTCTGCTTTATTTTTATTATATTATTTGTCATTAAATTTATTTTTCACTTCTCTATCACGTTGTATTAATAAAAATTTATATCTTTCGGATCGAATCGGTTACTTGTGGCCCGTCATATAAAATTAATTGCTTTGACCTTAAAAATTATTTTTTGGGTTAAACAATAGATATGATGTGAATCAAGGTGCGCTTAAGTTGCTTTTGACACCACATTATCTATCTATACTATATTAAAAACACGAAAGCCCTTAGTAAAATGTCGTTCGTCTTTTTTACCCTTCAAACTTTATTTTCACTAGATAAAATAGTAATTTAAGTTATTTTTTTAATATTTAGAAATAGACATTTAATTATTTACCTAATTTTTAGGACTTCCTCCTATTCCTTTTAGGTTTATAGGAGTCTTTTTTCCCCTACAATATATGAAACCTACTCAACTCTAATAATTGCATGTACTATAAGACATATCCATGAGTTCCAGATTAACGCCTCAATTGTTCATAAGTTGCTTATTCACGTTTTGACACAACATGTTAGTAGTATCTCATCAAAGAATAATTAATAGAAGATTTTTTCCGAAGGTTGAATAATTTAGATAGTAATTTTTCGTTAATTATGGTCATCTTTTAAGCATTACTTTCGTTTTTTATGTTGGTGTTTAATCTAGATAAGTTTCATAGTCATACAAACGCATACCAATCCAAGATGGACAAGATTATGTTGACCATAATGCTCTCTATATGAATCTACTTGTAACTTTATTTTCTTTATTACATGAATTTGCTCTCAGAAGTTAACTCCATGTTTCTGTTTCGATCAAGAACAAACTATGAGATTTAGCATGCCTTCTTGCTTTTGTTGTATTACTTATCCTTCTTCATACTCTGATATTATTGCATTGTTTAATTATAGGCTTTCTCAATCATTGTTGCATGAGAATATAAGCAGTTTTTTTAGAAGTAAATTAATTCGTTTTATTGATTACATAAATTTTCTTTCAAAAGTAAATTTGCTTATCTCAACAACAACAACAACAATCTAGTGATTTCGCACAAGTGAGGTCTGGGAAGGATAAGATGTACGTGGCCTTACCCCTACCCTGGAAGGGCAAAGAGTCTATTTTCGATACATCCTCAGCTGGAAAAAGGATAAAAAAAATAATGACAACAAGTAGGAACAACAACAAGAAAAAAGACCAAAGCCAAGAAAGTAGTTAAACTCTAGGTAGTAAAAGTAATCTATGAATAAAAGGATATCATACTAACACTAATTCTAGCGAACTTAGTAAGACAAAGAGAAACGCTCCACTACCTAGTAGCCTTCTACCCTAATCTTCGACCTCCACACCCTCCTATCTAGGGCCATGTCCTCAGTCAGCTCCAGCTGCGCTATGTCCCGCCTAACCACCTCTTCCCAAGACCTTTTAGGCCTACCTCTACCCCTCCTGAAACCCACCAAGGCTAACCTCTCGCACCTTCTAATTGGGACTTCTATACTTCTCCTCTTAACATGTCCGAACCATCTCAACCTCGCCTGCCGCATTTTATCCTCCATGTGGGCCACTTCCACCTTATCTCGAATAACTTCATTCCTAATCTTATCTAACCTGGTATGCCCACATACCCACCTTAACATTCCCATCTCAGCTACTTCATCTTCTGGACATGAGAGTTCTTGAAAGACTAACACTTTGCTCCATACAATATAGATGGTTTATCTACTATTTTATAGACTTTACCTTTAAGTTTCAGCGGTACATTCTTATCACACAAGACACCGAAAACGAGCCTCCACTTTATCCATCCTGCTCCGATACAATGTGTGACATCCTCATCAATCTCCTCGTTACCTTGTATTATAGATCCAAGGTACTTGAAGCTGTCTCTCCTGGGGATCTCAGTGGAGAATAATTAAGCTAACGTCTACAGTGTTATCCATTGTTCTTCATTTTGAGTCTTATACACCGTTTAAGACTGATTAATATTTATCCATTTTAGTAACTTGCAATCTTCTAAATCATAATTTGAATGTACATTTATCCCCTTTAAAACAATTGTCATTGATATAGTACACACATTTTTGAAGTCATGTTTGGTTGTATTCTTTGGCATGTTTTAAAATAGAGTTCACATTAGACAAAATAGTTGTAACGCTCCGAACGGTCATTTTGAGAATTAGCATCCTGTTCGGTGGCTTAAAGTCTCGAGCAGCTGCGTATTATATGTTATGACTTGTGTGTGTGGTCGAGTTCGGTTTTCGGATGATTCGGGGTTAATTTGGAAGAAGGATTCTTGCTTTAGAAGCTTAAGCGGTAAGAGTTGACCAGAGTTTTGACTTTTGTGTAGACGACTCCAAAATGGCATTTTGATGATTCCAATAGTCCGTATGGTGATTATGGACTTAGGCATTCGTCCGGATTTGGATTTGGATGTCCGTAGAGTAATTTGATTTCGACGAACATTGGAAAGTTGAAGTTTTGAAAGGTTGAGAGGTTTGACCGAGAGTTGACTTTGTTGATATCAGGCTTAGATTCCGATTCTGAGAGTTGGATAAGCTTTGTTATGTCATTTGGAACTTGCATGCAAAATTTGACTTCATTCCGGGTTGATTTGGCATGTTTCGGCATGCATTTTGGAGGTTGAAAAATTTGGAATTTTATAAGTTTGATTCGAGGTGCTATTCGTAATTTCGACGTTGTTTGGTGTTATTTGAGGCCTCTACTATGTTTGTATCGTATTTTAGGATGTGTAGTATATTAGGTTGAGGTCCCGGGACCTCGGGTGGATTTCTAATGGATAACGGATAAGATTTTTGGACTTAAGAAATGCTGAGGGGTTCCGGACTAGTGTCCTCGCACCTGCGATGGATTTGGTCACAGGTGCGCGACTGCATAGGTGAGGTAGTGATCGCATAAGTGAAAGGGGATGGACTGGGTAGTGGTCTCAGGTGCAAAGTATTTTCCGCACCTGCGTGATCGCGGACGCGGAGATGAAGATGCAGAAGCGGAAGCTGGCAGCCGTGTGTGTGTTCCTAGAAGCGAGAATCCTTGCACACCTGGCCATCGCAGGTGCGGTGCCTGGGCTCACAGAAGCGAAGGCAGTGCAAGAGAGTGATCATCCGCAGAAGCCACATTTTAGTCGCAAAAGCGAACGTCGCATAAGCAACCTATTGTCCGCAAATGCGGAAAGTGCTGGACAGAGAGGTTATATTCGAAGGTTTGCCATTTTGTTTCCATATTTTGAGTTGTAGACCTCGGTTTTGGGAGATTGTTCGTGGGTGTTTCAAGCAATTCATCAGGGTAAGTATTCTTTACCCGAATCTTATTATATTTCATGAATCCATTGTTATCTTCAGCATTTAATTAGTGAATTAATTTGGAATCTGGGAAACATCTGTAAGAAGCTTTCAAAATGTAAAATGATGATTTGAAGGACGAATTGATATTAGAAATTGATAATTTTGGTATGGTTGAACTCGTATCGGAATGGATGTTCAATTTTTTGTGAATTATATCAGGTTTTGAGGTGCGAACCGGGGGGTTGACTTTTTAGTTCTTGTTAAAGATTTAAGCTTTATTATCCGGAATTGTCTCCTATGAGTTTTATTTATGATTTGAAGTTATTTTGGCTAGATTTGAGCCGTCCGGAGGTTGTTTTAATCGAGAGGGTCATTTTAGAGTAACAGTGTAGCTTCTTTGAGGTAAGTATCTTCCCTAACTTTGTGTGGGAAAACTACCCCTTAGGATTTGAGTGATTTGTGTTAATTGTGTCATGTGGAGGCCGTGTACGTGCTCAGGCTTATTTATGGAAATTTGACCGTTTAGGGCTCTTAGGCGCTTATGTTCATTATATATTAAGTTGTTTGTCATGTTAAATCCCCCATTTACTAAATTCACCCTTACGTGTCTTAATTAAAATTAATTGCTTCATGTTCTACTCTTATTTCCGATTAAACTTTTATGTGCCTTAACTGAAGTTGTTGCCTCTTTTACTGTCATGCTATCCTTCCCGTAATTGCTTAACCTTAATTGAAATTATTATTATCTCTTCCGTAATTGCTTAGCCTTAATTGAAGTTTGTCATCCCTTTTATTGTTGACGTATTCTTATTTGGGGTCATTGATGCATGCTATCTCTCTTGTTGTCGAATTGTACTTTCATGGAATCATTGTTATACATTACCTCTTCCTTGTTGAACTATTTTGGTCGAGGCTATTATTTTCCCTATTGTGTCTTTCTTTGTGTGTTCGTTTTTCCGTTTCTTTGTGTTATGAAAGTATTGTGTTATTTTGATGACAAGGTGGGTTGCTCTGATGGTAAGCACCCTCCACTTCCAACCAAGAGGTTGTGAGTTCGAGTCACCCCAAGAGCAAGGTGGGGAGTTCTTGGAGGGAAGGATGCCGAGGGTCATTTTGGAAACAGCCTCTCTACCCCAGGGTAGGGGTAAGGTCTGCGTACACACTACCCTCCCCAGACCCCACTAGTGGGATTATACTGGGTTGTTGTTGTTGTTGTTGTTACTTGCCGTATTCTCATGTTATTGTTGTTGTTGCTGTTGTATTCTATGTTGTTGAGTCGAGCTAAGTGTTGTTGTGATATTAGAACTATTTGAGGAAATATTGTGGCATGTGGGCACCTATTGTGAAAGTCATTTATTAGAGTTGTTGTGTTTTGGCACACGTTTTATTGTTGAGAGAATTGTTATATTGTTTGCACGAGGTTTCTACCGTGCTGTTGCATGAGATTTCTGCCGTGCTGTTGTTATGATGTATCCATGGGGTTTTTGTCGTGTTGTTATTGTTATTGATATGTATACGACGGTATAAGGTATGGCTGTTGAAATGCATGCGGTGAGATAAGGTGGCCTTGAAACGCGTGGCTAGTAGGGGAACTATTAGAAGCCATGCGGTGTGATAAGGTCTGATGCTATTTCGGAAAGAATGATTTTCAAAAATTAAATGTAAAGGCTCTCACAGTAATATAAGGATTGTTTATGATTCATTTTATGATTTGAGACTACGAGGCGATACCTTGGTAGGGCTCTTGTTGTCATTTCCTCATTCTTTTGTACTTGTCTTTGATTGTTTCCTCCTTAGCATACTATTAATTGTCTTCCTCCGTAATGTACTATTTCCTTAGTTATATGTAGCTAATCTTGTAGTGCTACTCGTTTCTTCAACTTTATAGCTACTTTTATTACATTGTACATTTCGTGGTGATCATTTTTTCTGCGCCATTCATTGTCACTACTCTTATTTGTTGACTTGAATTGTGGTAGAATACTTGCACAAGCATACTGATCTCGTCCAATTTCACTCCTCTATTTGAGGATATGAAAACGGTCAATGCAATCGTAATACCCAACAAGGAGTCAGGGTCGATTTTCCACAGAGAGCTATGAATGGGTTTTAGGGATATATATTATAGTGTATGAGCTTGAATTATCTCAAATTGCACTTCCACAAACTTGGGTTGTTTCTAGGTCTAATTTAAATGAAGATTACAAACTAAGAATTTAAACTAGGAAAGTGTTTTTGGTTGTTTTTCAAATGATATAAAAGGCCTAGGGCTATGACCTTCACCTAGGTGTTCGCCTAATAGGTTATAAACTTTAAATCTTGTTTTATTAGTCGGGGTATATTATAGCTATCAACACCCAAGTACCTACTCAATACCTCTCCGTCAGAGAGTGATTTTGCCCAATTTGGATTTCTCAAGTCCAAATGGGTATAGAACAAAACAGTTGATGATACGCTCAAGCCGGGCTTTACTATCTCTAGGTTCAACTCTTTAATTGGGCTTATCAATCTCTCGATTGACCCAATTGCTTGCTAGCCAAGTTTTCTAGACTAATTCTCTCTTTCTCAAGTAGAGACCAAGTCAAATAGGCATGAAATAATATTTGCAACCATTAATTCTTCACATAAAAGCAAGAACTAGGCTAGATAATCTATACCCAACCATAAACAAGCAATAAATCAAACACCCATTAAGTTTACACACTAGGGTTGGGTTACAACCCTAGTGAAAATCTAGCTACTCATGCTTAAATTGGAAGAAAAATAAGAAGAAGTGATAATTAAACCCATATTGATAATTAAAATGATGAAATCAATATTCCAAAGCTCAAAATAGCAAAAACTACTAAAACGAGTAAAACAAAACGTCTACTGTAGCTGTTGATGTTAAAACCTGACCTAAAGAGTGAAACTCTTCTATTTATACAGTGCTGAAATTTTCGGACAAAAATGCCCTTTCGGAGGTTCTGCGACCGCACAATTCCATGTGCGGTCCGCACTTTGCTTCAGCCTAACAGGAATGGAAACCTGCGGCCGCACTTCTCTCTTTCTACGGTCCGCGCATTTCTGAGTGCGGCCGCACATTGCTCCTCTGCGGACCGCACAGATGTGACTGCGATCATGTAGCTATTCTTTTGCGGGCGCACAATAATTGTGCGGTCAGCACTTATGTTGAACTTGAGATGCAAGTTATCTGAGCTTTTGCTCTTGCCCAGGTTTTGCGGCCGCACATTTATGTGCGAACCGCACTTTGCACTTGTTTCTGATAGGAGTTTCTTCACAATCTGCGGTCTGCACTTTTGATCTTCTGTGCATGTTTGTGTCCTTGAGTTCAGATCGCTCCTTCTTGAGTTGGATTTCATCTTGGGGATCATTTTCCACTATTCCTGCAATTAAGCATATTTTATCAGTTTTCGGGAACACAATTAAACGCATTTGGACTAAAACGAAAGCAAAAAGATGCTAATAAGTAGTCAAAATCCCTACTTATCAACTCCCCTAAACTTAAGCTTTTGCTTGTCCTCAAGCAAATAAGGTAGTTACCACCTCTACAAGTTAAGAGCTATTCCTGCTAATCAAAGATGCATCAATCACATATCAATTGGGACCAACAATTACCCACAACACTTATGAATTATTAACAAGGCAATGAATTGAATTGTTAAGCACAAATAGTTCTAATGTGACACTTGAGCATCAAGAGTTGACTTCATTCATCAAGGAAGCTCGCTCTTTCATGTAGATCATTGTGGATCTAAAACTCCTCCTCTCTCCTCTCCGTTTGCATATCTCACTTAAGAATGTACCAGTCAATTCAAAGATTTGTGAAAGGTTCGTTCATCTCTCTCAAAAGAATGTCACAAGTACGACTTTAAGTACTATACGCTTACCCCTCATGTAAATCACCACTAATATAAGCTCACTCAGCTTGAAATCACGTAGGGCTTTTTCGGAATGCAATGAATGCCTCTGGACTACAGTTCGATATGCTATGATAGAACGGGTTCATCTTTCCTTAAGCACTTCATTTTCTCTTATCGGCTCATGCTTTGCCAACTCTTTGAGGCATTTTCTTTTCCATAGGGGGATTAGAGAGACTTAGCATCACTCTTTCTTGGTCATAATATTCATTTTCTCCTTCTTTTATTTCTCCATGCTTTGCATCATTATTTTTCTTTGAATCCCTTCAACTCTTCAACTTATTCACTTTCTTTTTGCATTTTTCTTTTTGTTCTTTCTTTCTTTTTATTGCCTTTCCTTCTCTTCATTTCTTTTCTCTTTTTGTGACTTGATACCTTTTTCAAACTCCTCGTCTCTCTCCCAAACATACGTTTTTAGCCAATTATTTTACAAGAGTGTTAAGGAGAGATCAGGTGCCAAGAGAGGGTCACGACAGAACGGGTAAAGGCTTGTAACATGGTTATCAAATGAGAAAGGTTTTAGGCTCAAATGGGTTGACTAGTGATAACAACATTGGTGGGCCATGGAAAATTTCAAGCGGGTCAAGGAGAGCCTACAATCACTTCTCAAGCCAAGCAAAACTTAAAAGTTTGCCTAGAGACACATTCGGGGCAAGTTCTAGACCATTCGCACGGGTACTTGGACTTGAATAAAAAACGTCTCACCTCTCACGCTGCGGGATTGTTAAAGAGGATAGAGTCGAGGGCCCACAACGACCATATTCAAGATTGAAAATCACTATGGTTCGAGCAAACCACTCGATGATTACCTAAGTCAACACAAGAGTCACAAGTTCACTAACTAGAGCTATACCTTTCCAAAAATCTTGTTTTTAACCATAAGCACGTAGTTAAGTGTGTTGGTGTCAAGTGAAGCACTTTTTACTCTTCGAGCCTGACTCAATTAGGTCTTTTTATTTATTATTACTACTATTCTTACCTAAACACCAAAAACGGACTCAATCCCTTAAGAAGGTTGTCACACCATTCATCGTTAGGAAGAGTCACCCGGTTCACACAAAAATGACCTTTGGAAAGAACAATGACATTAAGAAAACCAAAGGCTTATTGTTCACTAAAACATAAAAAGAAGCTACAAAATTAAAAAGAAGCTATTAGATTAAACATAGAATAATAAGAAAATAGAATAAAGAAGCTAAAAAAAACAAACTATTGAAAGCATTACGGATATACATAATGAGAGAGGAAAAGGGAGAATATATACATCAAGAGAGAACATAGAGAATATATATACAGAATAAAGAGAAAGAAAAAAATATTGTCAGTTATTACAAACCAAATGTCTAAAAGTCATCCAAATTGAAAATCAAATAACTCCACCCCTGAATAAAAATAAGCATTTTCCCCAATGCTTAATCAAAACAAGAATAAAGAAGGGTAAGAGTGAAAAAGACTCCCTATGTGGCCTTGGACATCTCCGTGTCCATAGCAGTGTCACCGCCCTCAGTCTCCTCTAACTGGATCTCATCATCATTGGCTCTGGGAGTAATTGGGTTGGTGAACATCTGGCGCACTGCCTCAACAGTGTTGGCAGCCAAGTCTGGCTGCTCAGACTGGCCAGCTGGTGCCACTGGAGCTGATGGTGCTACTGGATCTGCTGGTGCTGGTAGGCCTGACCCTATGAGCATATCAAATGAAAGATCACCAGTTGCTGCTATCTTGGTCACCTCTCTCCTCAGCATGTCAATTGATTTCTTGGACGCCTGGGATTTCTTCATTTTGTTTACATGCTTCCCCAGCTCTTCAATCACTGCTCCATGTGCTACCAAGGTGTTCGTGATGGTAGTATGGTTCTCCAAGATCCTCTTCAATGTATCCTCCACTGTCGGAGGAATCTAGGGTGCCGGAGTGGATGACTGTGCTGCAACAACACTGGATATATCAGACAGCTTTGCAGTGGCTGTCTGCATCCAGTTGTTGAGGCTCTCTAGTGTTTGGAAGACTCACAATACAGATAGTGGATGAGCGGGCATGGGCACCGGCTTCAAAGCCGATGTAAAAGTCACTGATGCTGAGGGACCTGAAGAAGAAGGTGGAGGCATAACTACTGCACCATCAGTAGGCTCTGCTGAAGTAGATGGCCTGTCAACTGTCTCAGCAGCTACCCCGACGGGCTCATCAGACTGGCTTGCAGTAGTAGAGGGTTGACCATTTTTTCTTTGGGTTTCTACCACCCATCAAAGAATACCATGAGAAGGGCTTTTTCGCCCGCACCTTGGTATCAAAATCCCTCGGCTCCATACCCACATTCATAAGGTACTTAGTGATAGTGTTGGGATACGGGTAGGAGGTGTCACCTTGCTTGGCGACCACAGACATGTTGGCCAACATCACGACACCCACATTGATTGGGTACCCGGCCATGATAGAAGCAACTAGCACTGCCCGCTAAATTGGAAGATTTGTTTTATTTTAGCACGGGTCTAGTCTGCTACACACGGATGTTTGTCATCCCTTTGCCTCAAAATATAGGGTATTACGCTGAATGGGAACCCCTGCTGTGATCCATGCTGGAGGCGGCCCTAGAGCTGCAAGAAACTCAGCTAGCCATGGTTGAACTGCATCTCCCAGTGCTAACGTTTCCAGGTATTGCACATGCTCCACATCCTCAAACCTTAAATACGTGTGCAGGGTGCTCTGATCGAATCACACCTTTAGATTTCTCACTTTTGTTACCTTGGTCCCCTTCTTTATATGCGCCACATTGGCGTAAAACTCCCGGACCAGGTATTCCTTAGCATCTACCACACTTTTGGTGAACCATATCCACCATTTTCCGCTCCCGCAACTGTCTCTACACTTCCGGGTTTTATTACTCAAGGTATTTTATCATGAACTGACACTCAAGAGTGAGCGATCTCATTGGCTACTACTCTCGGAAGCTTGTGAAAGAAGCAAGATTGACAAACCTATCTTCCCAAATCTCTTTCTTCTTCGACCTATCAAGGCCGACAACTCTGGTATCACCCCCTCGTCCATCATCCGGAATATCATCAACATCCACTGTAGTAGCAGGTGCGTTAGGGGCATGTGTGGATGAGGGCTCTGAAGCCCGACTGTCACCTTACGAACCCTCGGAAGTTCTCTCAGAGGAGGAAGGCTCATCTCTAAGTTGGTATCTGCCTTGTGACTATGATTGAACAACAAGTTTCTCTTGCATTGAGTCACCCTCCGATGCTTCTCGAGATGAGGCATATGAACTAGACTCGGAAGGCTCGGGTTGTCTTCCTAGGCCTGCTATGGCTTTCTTACTGATTCCCCTTTGGAGGGCGAGGGGTAAATTGCTTTTGCTTCTGCCTCTGCCTCTGAAAGAGTCACCCCTCCCCTTTGATGTATCACCATGAACTCGTGATCTAGCCATTTTCTGTAACAAACAGCAGCAGGAGTCAGTTCTAATTCAATTGCATATAAACAGAAAGACACAGAACAAAACATGTTATAGGGTGGGGAAGTACGGTCCACACAATTACAAGTGCAGTCGCAGCCTAGGTTGTGCAGACCGCATAATTTTAAAGTGCGGTCGCAGCAATGAAACTGCAGTCCGCACAATTTTGAGTGCGATCGCAGAATTGAAGTGCGGTCCGCACAATTGCAAGTGCGACTGCACATGAAACTTTCCAAAAGTGCCAACTCTCTGATGATAGAGATTGGCCTGATCTGTGGCCGCACACACTTTTCTGCAGCCGCGATGAAATTATTGCGGTCCACACAGTTTTAAGTGCGGTCTGCACAATCTTGCCTCACCAACTGCCCTAATCTATACTTCTGCGGACCGCACATTTCAAAATTCAATCGGGCAGAGTCCTGTAGGTTTTTGATCTATGCACAAATTGGACATGGTGATAGAAACTAAACATGATAATCAAACTACCTACTCCCTAAAAAGCAAGTAAGAGTTAACCCACACAATTTAAACCCCATATGGATATGAAATTGACAAATGGTCTAAACTAACTAACAAATTATAAATTAAACTGAGGAAATTGAAGAATCCTCGAAATAATTTGAACATACCAGTGATGAAGTGGTGATAAGGAATGATCACAAATGCGTAATTAGGTGGTAGATGATTGAATCACATGTGTGCAAAATTTTA
>AWOL01S0015674.1:693-97524 GCA_000715115.1 Nicotiana otophora | reverse complement strand
TTTGATTTCTCAGAGAATGGAAAGTTTCAACAGTAGCCTTAGGGTTACTATTTATACACAGTGGGTCTGGCTAAGGATTCAAGGACGAGTGCGGCCACAGAATTCCTTCTGCGGTCTGCACTTTGTTACCTGGTGTTCCACTTCCTTTTGATGATCTGCGGTCTGCAAATT
Source organism: Nicotiana otophora (assembly GCA_000715115.1). Taxonomy (NCBI): domain Eukaryota; kingdom Viridiplantae; phylum Streptophyta; class Magnoliopsida; order Solanales; family Solanaceae; genus Nicotiana; species Nicotiana otophora. The sequence continues at coordinate 97,353 of AWOL01S0015674.1, read as the reverse complement.
TAGCTGTGCGGCCACAGATTTTGGTGCGGACCACAAAATTTGTTGTGCGGACGCACTTTGACTTTTTCTATGATAAACAAACCTCAGAGTGTTTGCATTTTTCAATCTCAAGTTGTGCGGTTCGCACAGGAATTGTGCAGCCGCATTTGCCTTCTACTGTAGCGTCCAAAATTGTGCGGTCCGCACTGTTTCCATACTTAGTCAATTTTTTTGAGCACAGTTCCTGTAAAGCACATCCCTTCATGCAATGCACTTCAAATCCAATTAGCATAAAATAAGATCTATCTAAAGAAGAAGAAAAGAAAAAAAAAATATGGGTTGCCTCCCAGGAAGCGCCTGCTTTAACATCGCGGTACGATGTATATTACCATCACTTCAAATGAATCACTGCCACCACATGACCATCATCAACTTGTCCCAAATAATTCTTCACCCAGTGACCATTGACTCGTAATACCTCATCATTTTTGTTCTTCAAGTCTAATGCACCAAAAGGTGTCACACCCATAATTTCAAAGGGACCACTCCATTTGGATTTCAGCTTTTCGGGAAACATCTTCAATCGTGAATTGAACAACAAAACAAGATCGCCCACCATGAACTCCTTGTTTCGGATGTATTTGTCATGAAGGTAATTCATTCTATCTTTGTACAAGGATGAACTTGCATATGCATGGTACCAGAATTCATCTAATTAATTGAAATATGCAACCCGCAAGTTAGCAGCTGCATCCCAATCAAGATTTAACTTTTTTAAAGCCCACATGGCTTTGTGCTCGAGTTCCACCGAAAGATGACAAGATTTGCCAAACACCAACCGGTATGGAGACATCCTGATAGGATTTTGAAAGCCGTTCGATAAGCTCATAGTGCATCATCAAGCTTCTTTGACTAATCCGTCCGGTTAGCATTTACTGTTTTGCACAAAATACTCTTTATCTCCCAGTTGGAGACTTCCAATTGACCGCTAGCTTGAGCGTGATAGGGAGTCGTAACTTTATAAGTGACACCATACTTTCTAACCAAGGTGTCAAAAGCTTTGTTGCAAAAATGCGACCCCCCATCGTTTATGATAGCCCACGGAGTACCAAATATTGTGAAGATGTTCTTCTTTAAAAATGCCACCACACTTCTTGCTTCTTTGTTGGGTTGAGAAATGGCCACAACCCACTTAGACACATAAGCAACCGCGACCAAGATGTAGGTGTTTCCACAAGAACTCACAAAAGATCCCATGAAGTCAATACCCCACACATCAAAAATATCAATTTCCAAAATGGTGGTGAGGGGCATTTCATTTTTCTTTGAGATTCCACCGGCCCTTTGACATTCATCACAACGCTTGGCTAGATCACTTGCACCTTGTAAAGAGTGGGCCAATAGAAACCGCAAATTAGCGCTTTGGCCGCCGTTCTTGCTCCACCATAGTGACCACCATACGACGAAGAATGCCAAGCCCCCAGAATTTCAACTTGTTCCTCCTCTGGTACACATATTATAATCACTCCATCTGTACAAATCCGGAAAAGGTACGGTTCATCCCAATAATAGTCTTGAAATCCCGTTTGAGCTTCTTCCTTTGGTTTGAAGAGAACTCATCCGGGGTGATACCACTTACAAGAAAATTTTCTAGATCTGCGAACCATGACACCTATTTCATTGAAACGGCTAAGAGTTGCTCATCAGGGAAGGAGTCATTGATTTCAAGTCCATCATGCGGCCTTCCCTCCTCCTTCAAATGAGACAAGTGGTCTGCCACTTGGTTTTCACTTCCTTTTCGGTCTTGGATGTCTATATAAAACTCTTGCAACAAAAGCACCCATATCATCAACCGGGATTTGGAATCTTTCTTTATCATGAGGTAACGAAGTGCCACATGATCCGTGTGGACAATCACTTATGCACCCATCAAGTACGGGCAAAAGTTCTCAATAGCAAACACAATGGCAAGGAGCACTTTTTCGGCCACAGTTTAATTGACTTGGGCATCATTCATGGTCTTACTAGCATAGTAGACCGGATGAAAGTTCTTGTTGATACGTTTCCCAAACCTTCTCCAACCGCTACAACACTAGCTTCACACATGAGCTCAAAAGGAATGCTCCAATTAGGAGAGGTGATAATGGGAGTAGTTGTCAACTTGAACTTGAGAAATTCAAATGCTCTCATGCAATCATCATTGAAGTGAAATTTAGCATCTTTCTCCAAAAGCTTGCATACGGGGTTCATCACTTTGGAAAAATCCTTTATGAAACCCCTGTGGAACCCCGCATGACCCAAGAAACTTCTCACGCCCTTCACGGATGTTGGAGGTGGAAGTTTAGAAATCACCTCTATTTTCGCTTTGTCGACCTCTATTCCCTTATTTGAAATCTTGTGGCCAAGGACAATACCCTCCTCGACCATGAAATTGCATTTCTTCCAATTCAATACCAAGTTCGTTTCTTCACACCTTGCCAATACCTTATCCAAATTTTTCAAGAAATCATCAAAAGAATACCCGACTACCGAAAATTCATCCATAAAGACTTCAAGGTAGTCCTATACTATATCCATAAAGATCGCCATCATACACCGTTGAAAGGTTGTCGGTGCATTTCATAAGCCAAATGGTATCCACTTGAATGCGAAAGTACCATAGGGACAAGTGAAAGTTGTTTTCACTTGATCTTCTGGGGCAATAATGATTTGATTGTAGCCCGAATATCTATCTAGAAAGAAATAAAACGCCCGGCCGGCGAACCTATCAAGCATTTGGTCAAGAAAGGATAGTGAGAAATGGTCTTTCCTTGTGACTTTGTTTAGCTTCCGGTAGTCCATACACACTCTCCATCCAGTCATTGTTCTTGTTGGAATCAGCTCGATCTTATCATTGGTGACCACAAGCCCCCTTCTTCGGAACACATTGCACCGGAGAAGTCCACGAACTGTCAGAAATGGGTAGACAACCCCGACATCTAACCACTTTATGATCTCCTTTTTGACCACTTCTTGCATGGCTTTATTGAGTCTCCTTTGATGTTCAATGGATAGTTTGGCATCTTTCTCCAAATTAATCTTGTGCATGCAAAATGCGGGGCTTATTCCCCGAATATCCACCAATGTCCACCCAATAGCATTCTTCCTCTTGTGGAGCACCGCCAATGTAGAGTCAACCTTCACGTTAGTCAAACAAGAGGAAAGAATAACCGGTAAAATAGAGCAAGGGCCAAGGACTTCATACCTGAGATGTGGAGGTAATGGCTTCAACTCCAAGATAGGAGGCTCTTCAATTTAATGGGTTTTGTAGGAGGAGTTTTCCTATTCTCAAGATCCAAGAAAAGTTTTTGAGGTGCATAATTGTATGACCTCATCCCTTGCAAAGAACTAATATATTCCATGAAGCCATCCATTTTATCATCATCAAAATTGAGCAAAATGGCCTCCAACATATCACCGACATTAATCGTGGTATTTGTATCATCAATAATCACACTGGTCACCAAGTCCACGAACGAACACACTTCATTGCTATTTGGTTGCCTCATAGATTTGCACACGTGGAACACCACCTTTTCATCACCCACCCGAAAAGTGAGTTCACCGCCTTCCACATCAACAAGAGCCTTTCCCGTAGCAAGGAAATGTCTACCAAGAATAATCGTCACCTCATAGTCCACTTTACAACCAAGAATAACAAAATTCGTTGGGAGAATGAACTTGTCAACTCAAACCAATACATCTTCAATCAACTCCAACGCTCTCTTCATTGTACGATCGGCCATTTATAATCTCATAGATGTGGGTATTGGTTGCCCAATTCTCAATGTCTTGAAAACCTAATAGGGCATCAGGTTGATACTCACCCCAAGGTCACAAAGAGCTTGTGCAAACTCGTCACTTCCAATGGTACAAGAAATTGTAAAAGCACCGGGATCTTTCAACTTTGGAGACATCGAATGCACAATTGCACTCACTTGGTGAGTGACTTTGATAGTTTCAAAATTCACCGATCTCTTTTCTATCACCAAGTCCTTCATAAACTTTGCATATCCGGGTATTTGCTCCAAAGTTTCAACTAATGGCATATTTATAGAGAGACTATTCATCATATCAATGAACTTCTTGAATTGATTCTAGCCATTTTTCTTGGAAAGCCTTTGAGGATAGGGAGGAGGTGGCTTAGGCAATGGTGCCTTAGCTTTTTGCACTACCATTTCCGGTATGTCAATCACTTGATCCTTAGACGTGTTCACATCCTCTTGAGTCTCTTCCACCGTGTCATCAATATCAATCTGCACTTCATCATTTGCTTGCACAACATTGTTCGGGATCTCCTCTTCTTCTACCACTTGCTCATCATCCACAAGTTGCTTTTGACTTGAGGTAGGTGTATTTCCACCTCTTCCACTTCTTGTAGTAATGACCATGGCATGACCCGTAGTGTTCCCATCCTTTGGGTTCACTACCATATCGCTTGGTAGTGCCCCCCTTAGGATGAGAATTTAAAGCTTGAGAGCTTTTATGTTTCGGATTGATGTGTTGTGTGAAGAAAGTTGGGCATCAAAATCGGTATTATTCTCCATCATTTTCTTAAACATGTTCTCAATATGACCCATTTCATTGTTGGAGGAACGAGGACCATGAGAAGGATAAGGAGGTGGGTTGCTCGGTTGTTGACACATTGGGGGCCTTTGAAAACCCGACCCCCGGTTTCCTTGGTTGTTCCACCCGCTTTGGTTGTTGCCTCCCCAATTGCCTTATTTATTATTGTTTTGCCAATTCCATTGGTTATTGCTTCCACTCCAATTGCCTTGATTGCTTCCACTATTCCAATTACCTTGGTTGTTAGAATTCCAATTGCCTTGATTATTCGAAGGTCTCCATTGTTGTTGACTAGGGCCTTGGTAGTTGTTTATTTGCCCTTGAAAGTTATTCACATATTGGACCTCTTCATCTTGATTATTTTAAGAATCTCCTTGATCAAACCCACTATCATCTTGCACAAAATTATCCACTCTTTGTTGCACCTGTGGACTTCTTGTTCTTCTCTTGTTTACCATCATATTGACTCTCTCCATAGCATTGACTTGCCTCTGGTTTTGCACTTGTTGAAGTTGAGCCTTTACCAATTGGTTCATGGTGGTTTTCAACTCAGCTATTGCTTGCCCATGGTCATGTAACTCTTCATGAAGAAGAATCACATTTGGATCACATTGTGGAACATTGGCTCTAGATTTCCACGCCGATGAAGTATCTGCCATCTCATCCAAAATATCTTACGCCTCCACATAAGGCGTAGTCATGAAGTTCCCACCGGCAAGTTGATTCACTACACATTGGTTGGTGGTATTGATCCCCCAATAGAAAGTTTGTTGAATCATGTTCTCTATCATATCATTGGTGGGACACTCTTTCACCATTGTCCTATATCTTTCCCATATCTCGTGTAGTGGTTCATTAGGCTCTTGATTGAATTGTAGGATTTCATCTCGAAGAATGGCCATGTGCCCGGGAGAGAAGTACTTTGAAATAAATTTCTCCGCTAGTTCATCCTAGATTTGGCAAATGTTCCAACCAATCTAAAACTTTCCCCTGTAGAGAGAAGGGAAAAAGCCTTAGCCTCAAAGCATCCTCGGAGACATTTGTCTGTTTACTACCCCAACACGTATCAATGAACTCCTTCAAATATTTATATGCATTTTGACCCGGTGCACCGGTGAAGAACCCTCGTTTGTCGAGCAAATTGAGCATCACGTTGGTTATTTGAAAGTTTTCCTCCCTAATACGGGGTGGGACTATAGCACTTGCATACCCTTCATTCGGTAATACCCGGTGTGGAGCCACTCGTGGTGGAGGTAGGGGTGGAACGAGAACATTGTCTTGAGGCGGTCGGTCTCATCTATTGGCTTGTGGTTCAAAAGGGACCGCATCCATTGCATCATCATCAACGTCCACATCCCCCAGCTATGTTTCCGAGTTCATTGTTTTCATGATTGCATCTACAATACTCACACGTCAGTAACAAGGAAGAAAAAGAAGATATTCCAAAAGCATACCTAAATATATAGCTAACACCGTCTTTTATTTCTCCGTCAATGGCGCCAAAAATTGATCTCGTCCAATTTCACTCCTCTATTTGAGGATATGAAAACGGTCGATGCAAAAGTAATACCCAACAAGGAGTCGGGGTCGATTTTTCTACAGGGAGCTATGAATGGGTCTTAGGGATATATATTATAGTGTATGAGCTTGAATTATCTCAAATTGCACTTCCACAAACTTGGGTTGTTTCTAGGTCTAATTTAAATGAAGATTGCAAACTAAGAATTTAAACTAGGAAAGTGTTTTTGGTTGTTTTTCAAATGATATAAAAGGCCTAGGAATATGACCTTCACCTAGGTGTTCGCCTAATGGGTTTAGTTGTAAACTTTAAAGCTTGTTTTATTGGTCGGGGTTTATTATAGCTATCAACACCCAAGTACCTACTCAATACCTCTCCGTCAGAGAGTGATTTTTCCCGATTTGGATTTCTCAATTCCAAATGGGTATTGAACAAAATAGTTGATGATACGCTCAAGTCAGGTTTTACTATCTCTAGCTTCAACCCTTTAATCTGGCTTATCAATCTCTCGATTGACCCAATTTCTTGCTAGCCAAGTTTTCCTAGATTAAGTCTCTCTTTCTCAAGTATAGACCAAGTCAAATAGGCATGGAATAATGTTTGCAACCATTAATTCTTCAGATAAAAGCAAGAACTAGGCTAGATAATCTATACCCAACCATAAACAAGCAATAAATCAAACACCCATTAAGTTTACACACTAGGGTTGGGTCACAACCCTAGTGAAAATCTAGCTACTCATGCTTAAATTGGAAGAAAAAGAAGAAGTGATAATTAAACCCATATTGATAATTAAAATGATGAAATCGATATTCAAAAACTTAAAATAGCAAAAACTACTAAAACGAGTAAAGGAAAACGTCTACTGTAGTTACTGATGTCAAAACTTGACCTAAAAAGTGAAACTCTTCTATTTATAGGGTGCTAGAATTTTCGGATAAAAATGCCCTTTCGAAGGTTCTGCGGCCACACAATTCCATGTGCGGTCCGCACTTTGCTTCAACCTGACAGGAATGGAAACCTGCGGCCATATAATTCTGAACTACGGGCGCACTTCTCTCTTTCTGCGGTCCGCGTATTTTTGAGTGAGACTGCACATTGCTCCTCTGCGGACCGCACAAATGTGACTGTGGCCGCGTAGCTGTTCTTCTTCGGTCGCACAATAATTGTGCGGTTCGCACTTCTGTTGAACTTGAGATGCAAGTTCTCTGAACTTTTGCTCTTGCCCAAGTTCTACGGCCGCACATGTCATGTGCGGACCGCACTTTGCACTTGTCTCTGATAGGAGTTTCTTCACAATCTGCGGCCACAGATGAGACTCTGCGGTTCGCACTTCTGATCTTCTGTGCCTGTTTGTGTCCTTGAGTTCAAATCACTCCTTCTTGAGTTGAATTTTATCTTGGGGGATCATTTTCCACTATTCCTGCAATTAAGCATATTTCTTCAATTTTCGGGAACATAATTAAATGCTTTTGGACTAAACCAAATGCAAAAAGGTGCTAATAAGTAGTCAAAATCCCCACTTATCATATTCACGTAATTAAATCACCCATATCGGTTTTAGAATATGAATCCTGACGTTGTTGACCATTATATGTACTTTTTTCTACTTGCCTTCTGTGTGAGAATTGTTCTATTGGAATGAGAGTCGTCTGTGCGGTTATAAGTTGTAATGTGGGCACAAGATGCCAAGTGATTAGGGTTCATAAATTGGGACCCATGAGCTGTATTTATGAGGTTCGGTACCTCATGGAAATGTTTGAATAGATCCGGTGTGAAATCGGTTGTTCTTATTGAGTTGGTGTTGGTTTCCCTTTATTTGGTTTCACCGGACTTAGACTGTGTTCAGCTTACTCTACAACATTTCTACCTGACTGCTTCTTGTTAAATGTTGTTATTACTAGTGTACCATTGCAAGTATTGTTTTGTATTCCTTATCCGGCTTAGATTTATATTAATATTATTTCTCTGTTAGTTCACCTTCACACTTGTTCATGTTGTTTAGTCCGATAGGAGTCTTGATTGTCCCTCGTCACTACTCCACCGAGGTTAATCTTGATACTTATGGGGTACCGCTACGGTGTACTCATACTACACTTCTGCACATTTTTGTGCAGATCCAAGTGCTTGGGTTATTGTGGATTATTTGTTGACTAGTCAAACATTGTTGTGGAGACTCAAGGTAAACCTGTTGCCGCGTTCGCAGGTCTTGAAGTCACCTTATGATATTTTAGCTTTACTATTAAATTCTATTTTGAGTAGTTGTATTTAGGGATTTTCTAGAAAACTTCGTAGAGCTTATGACTTGTACTACCTGTTTTGGGTTGTAAGTTGTGTAATGAGATTTCTATTTCATATTTATCAGTGGATGGCTGAGTTCTTCTATTAATTTAGTAAGTGTTAGGCTTACCTAGTCTTAGAGACTAGGTGTCGTCATGACATCCTATGGAGGAAAATTTGGGCCGTGACAAGTTGGTATCAGAACACTAGGTTCATAGGTGCTGCGAGTCATAAACGAGTTTAGTAGAGTCTTGCGGATCGGTACGAAGACGTCTGTATTTATCCTCGAGAGGCTACGAAACTATTAGGACAAGATCACTTCTTTCATTCCTATCGTGCGAGTTTATTAATCTCGGAATTTGAACCTTTGTTATTCTATTCTATCACAAATGGTGAGGACATGAGCTGTAGTAACCGACGACGCTGTCGTCTGCCCCAGAGCTGGTGTTGCTAGGGGACAGGGTAGAGGCAGAGGCAGAGGCAGAGGCCGAGAAGGAGCACGTGCTACAACTAGAGCACCTGTTAGAGCAGTTGTTGAGGAGCCGCTAGTAGCTCTTGTTGGGGGATGAGTACCGGAGGCTCTTATTGTGACCCCAGGACTTCAGGAGACTTTAGCACAGTTCCTGAGCATGTTTGGTAAATTGGCTCAGGTAGGGTTGATTTCGGTTGCACCAGCTACTTCACAGATCGTCTCAGACTTCTGCCGCCTGTACTCTAGAGCTGCGAGTCCATGTTTGTCAGGTTCCAGGTGTCATGCCGATACAGCCTGTTGTCCCAATTCAGCCAGTGGTTAGGTAAGCATAATATGAGGAAGAACAACTTAGACTTGCAAGGATCAAGAGGTATTACCCTCCTATTTTCAGTGGTTTGGATTCATAGGATGCACATGGGTTCCTAGGGGAGTGCTACCGTATTCTCCACACTATAGGTATTTTGGAGATAAGAGGGGTTGCATTTACTACGGTCCAGCTTAAGGTAACAACATATCAATGGTGGCGAGCGTACGAATTGGTTAGCTCGGCCGATGCAACTTCACCTTTATGGGTTCAATTTTCAGGAATGTTCTTGAGAGAGTTTCTTCCCCTGACCCTTCGAGATGCATGGCGCGTGGAGTTTGAGCAGCTGTGTCAGAGCTATTTCAGTGTTAGAGTATGCGGTTATATTCAATGAATTGTCCGGACATGTACCTTCTTTGGTTTCTACAGTTAGAAAGCGAGTCTGCAGGTTCATTAGGGGGCTCAGTCATGATATCCGATTCAGCATGGCTTGGGAGTTGGAGTCAGATGTCCCATTTAAGCAGGTTGTAGAGATCGCTCGCCGATTAGAGGGCTTGCGGGACCAGGAGGGAGAGGTCATGGGGGCCAGGAGAGAGAAAGGACAGAGAGGCTAAGAGGCCTCGTAGACCAAAGAGACCTATTGGTCCCCTATTTGTGGAGGCAGGGTACGACATGGTAGAGGTTTTGTGGGTCAGCCAGTTCAGTTTTCACTTCAGGATTCGCATAGTGTTTCAGGTACCCATACCAGATAGCTTCCACAGCCACGTCAGCAGAGAGGTTGCTTTAGGTGTGGAGATACTACCCACATGGTGAGAGATTATCCCAGAATACGGACAGAGGTATCATATTGGGGTATTCAGGCGAGTAGAGGGTGCCCAAGAGGGGAAGGCCCAGCCCGTTGATGTGTTTTCTACGGTAGGGCTGATGCCGCTGCACTAGATGATGTCGTACATGTATTATTTTGATTTATAGAGGAGCATCATTTGTAGTTTGTTTCGGTTCTGCTTATCGAGGTGAGTCCTCCTATCTTGCTTCACACATGGGTGAGTTTTGTGATTTGGTACTCTGCTTATGTGTTTACCCCTGTTGGAGATTCTATAGTGGTAGCCCGTGTCTATCATGTTGTTTTAATTCATTATTGGGAGCTATGAGACTAGAAGTAACTTTCTGTTACCCATTACGCTAGGTTTTGATGTGATTTCTGGGTGGTTTGTTACAATTTGTGATTTAGATGCACTACTGGTGTGGAAGTTCAGTATGTATTGTGATTTTGTTGGCAGAACTGAATTAGTGGAAGGTTTCGATTGGTATGATGTGTATTCTACTTGTGATTCAAAGTTGAGGGTGGGACCTTCGCGATTTCATGTGATTTAATGTGTTTGAACCGGGCTGTGTGCCGCAGTGGAGTTATATCAGGATGAGAATGTTGCGATTAGTTCATGTGTTTTAATTCTCCTTTGTGAAATTGATTCATACTATGGTACTGATAGGGAGTGATGTCTGTCGGGCATGTTTGATAGTTCTTTCATGTATTTCCTTATATATTCAGTCATATTCGTGCTGTGCTTAGTGGGTTTTAACTTGCGAGGTGTGTGCCCAAGTGGTGTTGGGTGTGACTTGTTGATTTGAGTGAATAATCATGGCATATTCATGTTTCTTACATCGTTGTCGGTGTTGTGGAGGTTTGGGATGAAATTTTAGCTGCGATGAGGGTACTCGTTAGTGATGCATTTGATTTTGGGCAATTATTGTGGCCAGAGTTATTGTTATAGGCATATGTGTGAGGTATTACGTCAGGTGGTTGTACCGTGTAGGTGTAGGCATGAGTTGTTACAGCTGGTTAAGGCTGATACCGTATGTTAATATGGGGATCAGATCTCTTGAAAATGATTGGGTGGTGAGAAATTTGATTCTAAGGTTTACTAGTGTGGGTGGAAGGAATAATTTTCTGTAAAGATGGTGTTGTCAAACTTATGTGGATTGGGGTGACGTGGGATCACCCACGAGTATAGGTGTGATGAGTACATTCAATGATTTAATGACTGATAAGTAGGGATTTTGACTACTTATTAACGCATTTTAGCTTTTGTTTTAGTCTAAAAATATTGAATTGTATTCCCGAAACTAATGAAATATACAAAATTGCAGGAATGTTAGAAGTTGGACTCCAAAGATGAAATCTGGCTCAAAAAGGAGTAGTCCGAGCACAAGGAAACAAAAGCGCACAGAAGCATACAAAGTGCGGTCTGCAGAAGAAATTACGGTCTGCAGAATTGCATCTGTGCCATAACCAAAGAAGGAAAACCCAGCAGACTTTCGTGCAAATTGCGAGCTGCATATGAATTGTGCGGCCGTAAAAGAAGGGCTCAAGACCAAGACCAGAGAGATAACAAAACAGCCAAGTCCAGAGCTTCATGAATTGTGGTACGCATAAGATTTGTGCGCCGCAGAAGATTGTCTTGCGGGATCGCAGAAGAAGGCCTTGCGGCTGCAGTGCTAAATCTGCGGACCGCAAAAATATTATCTCGCGGCCGCAGTTCAGAATTGTACGGCCGCAGAATACCAGCTCCTGCCAGATGAAGAATTGTGCGGACCGCACATGGAATTGTGCGGCCGCAGAATCTCCTGAAGGGCATTTTTGTTCGAAATTTCTAGCCTTGTATAAATAGACAAGTTTCACAAAATTAGGTTAAGTTTTGACATCAGCGAGTCCTGTAGCCGCTTTTCTTTGCCTCTTTTGGAAGGTTTCTATACTTTGGTGTATTTTACTGTAGATTTTTATCATTTTAACTTTACATTATGAGTTTAATTAGTACTTCTTCTTCTCTTTTTTCAATTTCAAGCATGAGTAGCTAGATTTTTACTAGGGTTGTGACCCAACCCTAGTGTGTTCACCTTATGAGAAATTAAATTAGTGCTTGTTTATGATTGGGAGTTTATTATTTAGCCTAGTTCATGCTTTAATTGGTGAAATTAATGGTTGCAAGCACTAGTTCATGCCAATTTGACTTAGTCTCTACTTGAGAAAGAGAGACTTAGTCTAGGAAAACTTGGCTAACAAGGAATTAGGTCAATTGAGAGATTTATTAACTCAATTAAAGGGTTCAACCTAGAGATAGTAATAACCTGACTCGAGTTTTTATCAACTGTATTGTGTGATATCCATTTGGTCTTGAGAAAGCCAAATTGGACAAAATCATTCTCTGATCGAGAGGTATTGAGTGGATAATTGAGATTTGATAGCTATAATACACCCCGATCAACAAAACAAGCATTAAAATTTTTATTCTATTAGGCAAACACCTAGGTAACAGTCACATCCCTAGGCTTTTACCGATTTGAAAAACATCAAAACAATTATCTTAGTCTTAGTTCTCTATTTTGCAATCTTTAGTTTTAAAATAGAAATATAAATAAAACCCTTTCTTGTGGAAGTGCAAATTAAGATAATTCAATTTCACGCATTAGAATATATACTCCTAACTCCCATCTAGCTCTCTGTGGATTCGATCCCGACTCTTCGTTGGGTTACTATAATTGCAATCGACCGTTTCATACCTTGTTTTGAGGTGTGCATTTGAGCGCGATTCAATTTTTGGCACCGTTGCCCGAGAGTTAAAAATGGTGTTAGCTATATATTTGGGTATGTTTTTGGAATATCTTCTTTTCCTTCATACTAACGTGTTTGAGAAATTGTAGGTTCAACCATGGAAAACAATGAGCTAGGAAATATTGCTTTGGGGGATGTGGACATTAAGGATGATCAAGTGGATGAGGTTCCTCTTGAACCTAAAGCCAATAGAAGAGGCCGAGTGCCTCATGACAATGAGCCCGTTCCACTGCCACCTCCACCACGAGCGACTCCACACCGGGTGTTTCCCAATGAATAATATGCAATTGCAATATTCCCTCCCCGTATTAGGGCGTGCAACTTTCAAATAACCAATGTGATACTCACTTTGCTAGAGCAATAAGGCTTCTTTACCGGTGCTCCAGGTAAAAATGCATACAAACATTTCAAAGGATTTGTGGACACAGATGATTTGAGGCTAAGTCTTTTTCCCTTTTCTTTATAGGGGAAAGCTTTAGATTGGTTGGAACGTTTGCCGAACCATTCCATTTACACTTGGGATGAATTGGCGGAAACGTTTATTTCTAAGTACTTCTCTCCGGGGCATATGGCTACACTTAGGGATAAAAATCTAGCATTCAAGCAAGAGCCTAATGAACCACTACACGAGATATGGGAGCGATATAGAACAATGGTTAAAGAATATCCCAACAAGGATATGATGGAGAACATGATTCAACAAACTTTCTATAATGGGATCAACACAAATAACCAATGTGTAGTAAATAAACTTGTCGGTGGGACCTTCATGACTACGCCTTATACAGAGGCGTGTGAGATCTTAGATGAAATGGCGGACACATCATCGGCATGGAAATCTCAGGCTAATGTTCCATAAGGTGATCCCAACATGATTCACCTCCACAAAGAGTTGCATGCTATGGGCAAGCCACAGCCGAATTGACTACCACCATGAATGAACTAGAAAAGGATCAACTTCAACAAGTACAAAATCCAAGGCAAGTCAATGCCATGGAGGGAGTAAACATGATAGTGAACAAACGGAAAACCAAGGGTCCATAAGTGCAACAACGAGTGAACAATGTTTTTCAAAACGATAGTGAATTTGACCAAGATGATTCTTACAATGACCAAGAAGAGGAGGTGCAATATGTGAACAACTTTCAAGAGCAACGAAATAATTTCCAAGGCTCAAATAAACAACATTGGCGACCTCAAAACAATCAAGGCAATTGGAATTCTAATAACCAAGGCAATTGGAGTGGTGAAAATAATCAAGAAAATTGGCATAACAACAACAATCAACGAAATTGGAATGGCAATAATCAAGGTAACTGGGGAGGTAACAATCAAGGTGGATGGAACATTAATCAAGGCAACTGGGGGTCAGGTTTTCAAAGGCCCCCGATATATCAACAACCGAGCAACCTGCCTCCTTACCTTCCTATGGTCCTAGTTCTTCAACCAATAAGATGGGGCATATTTAGAACATGTTCAAGCAAATTATGGAAAAGAATGCCGATTCCGATGCCCAACTTGTCTCACACAACACATGGATCCTCAACTTAGAAATTCAAAGGGGGAAAATCTCTCAAGCTCTAAATTCTCATTCTAAGGGGGCACTATCAAGTGACACGGTGGTGAACCCAAATAGTGGGAACAACACGGGGCCTACCGTGGCCGTTACTTCAAGAAGTGGAAGAGGTGGGAATGTACCCAGCTTAAGTTAAAGGCAAATTGTGGATGATGAGCAAGTGGTACAAGAAGAAAAGGTCCCGAACAATGTGATGCAATCAAATAATGAAGTTCGGATTGATATTGATGACAATGTGGAAGAGACTCAAGAGGAAGTGAACCCGTCTAAGGATCCCGTTATTGACATACCATAATCGGTAGTGCAAAAGGCTAAGGCACCATTTCCTAAGCCTCTCGATCAATGTGCCATTAGTTGAAGATTTGGAACAAAATCCCGGTTATGTAAAGTTTATGAAGGATTTGGTGGCAAAGAAGCAGTCGATGAATTTTGAAAATATCAAAGTCACTCATCAAGTTAGTGCAATTGTGCATTCAATGGCTCCTAAATTGGAAGATCACAGTGCTTTCACAATCCCTTGTACCATTGGAAGTGCCGAGTTTGCTAAATCTCTTTGTGATTTTGGGGCAAGTATCAATTTGATGCCCTATTCAATTTGCAAGACCTTGGAAATTGCGCAAGCAAGAGCCACATCTATGAGATTACAAATGGCCGATCGCACCATGAAGAGACCGTTGGGAATGATTGAAGATGTATTGGTTTGTGTTGATAAATTCATTATTCCGGCGAATTTTGTCATTCTTGATTGTGAAGAGGACTATGAGGTGCCGATTATTCTTGGAAAACCTTTCCTTGCTACAGGTAAGGCTCTTGTTGATGTGGAAGCCAGAGAACTCACTTTTCAGGTGGGTGATGAAAAGGTGGTATTCCACGTGTGTAAATCCATCAGCAACCAAATAGCAATGAAGTGTTTTTTTTTGTGGACTTGGTGACAGATGTAATTGTTGATGATACAAGTGCCACGATCAATGTGGGTGATATGTTGCTTGGGGCAAGTACCAATTTGATTCCCTATTCAATTTTTAATACCTTGGGAATTGTGCAACCAAGACCCACATCTATGAGATTACAAATTGTCGATCGCACCATGAAGAGACCGTTGGGAGTGATTGAAGATGTATTGGTTCGTGTTGATAAATTCATTATTCCGGTGGATTTTATCATTCTTGATTGTGAAGTGGACTATGAGGTGACTATTATTCTTGGAAGACCTTTCCTTGCTACGGGTAAGGCTCTTGTTGATGTGGAAGCCGGAGAACTCACTTTTCGGGTGGGTGATGAAAAGGTTATATTCCACGTGTGTAAATCTATCAGCAACCAAATAGCAATGAAGTGTGTTGTTTTGTGGACTTGGTGACAGATGTAATTGTTGATGATACAAGTGCCACGATTAATGTGGGTGATATGTTAGAGGCCGTTGGCCAGATGGATGGCTTCATGGAATTTGTGAAGGTTTTGCAAGGAATGGGATCGTACAACTATGCACCCCGGAAACTATCCTTGGATCTTGAAAATAGGAAAACTCCTCATACAAAGCCTTCAATTGAAGATCCTCCGACCTTGGAGTTGAAGCCATTGCCTCCACATCTTCAGTATGAATTTCTTGGCCCTTGTTCTACTTTACCAGTTATTCTTTCCTCTTGTTTGACTAATGGATAGGTTGACTCTACATTGGCAGTGCTACACAAGATGAAGAAGGCTATTGGATAGACATTGGCGGATATTCGGGGAATAAGCCCCATATTTTGCATGCACAAAATCAACTTGGAGAAAGATGCCAAACCATCTATTGAACATCAAAGAAAACTCAATGAGGCTATACAAGAAGTGTTCAAAAAGGAAATTATCAAGTGGTTGGATGCCGAGGTTGTCTACCCCATTTTCGATAGTTCGTGGACTTCTCCGGTGTAATGTGTCCCAAAATAAGGGGGCGTGACGGTTGTCACTAATGACAAGAATGAATTGATTCCCACAACGGTAACTGGGTGGAGAGTGTGTATGGACTAGCGCAAGCTCAACAAAGTCACAAAGAAGGATAATTTTCCATTTTGTTTCCTTGACCAAATGCTTGATAGGTTGGCCGGCCGTACTTTCTATTATTTTCTATATGGATATTCGGGCTACAACCAAATCCTTATTGCTCCAGAAGATTAAGAGAAAACAACTTTTACATGTCCCTATGGTACTTTTGCATTCAAGCGGATGCCATTTGGTTTATGTTATGCACCGACGACTTTTCAAAGGTGTATGATGGCTATCTTCATGGACATGATGGAGAACTATCTTGAAGTTTTCATGGATGACTTCTCGGTGGTTGGGGATTCCTTTGATGATTGCTTGGCAAATTTGGATAAAGTATTGGCAAGCTGTGAAGAAAACAATTTGGTGGTAAATTGGGAGAAGTGTCATTTCATGGTCGAGGAAGGCATTTTCCTTGGACACAAGATCTCAATGAATGGCATTGAAGTCGACAAGGCAAAGATTGAGGTGATTTCTAAACTTCCATCTCCAACTTCGGTGAAAAGCGTGCGAAGTTTCTTAGGCCACGCAGGATTTTACCGGCGTTTCATCAAGGATTTCTATAAAGTGGTGAACCCGTTGTGCAAGATTTTAGAGAAAGATGCTAAGTTTCACTTCAATGATAATTGCATGGGAGCCTTTGAATTGTTAAAGTTCAAGTTGACAACTACTCCGATTATCACTGCTCCTAATTGGAGTATCCCTTTTGATTGCAATGCTAGTGACATAGCGGTTGGAGATATTTTGGGGCAACACATCAACAAAATGTTTCATCTGGTCTACTATGATAGTAAGACCATGAATGGTGCCCAAGTCAGCTACACCGTTATGGAGAAAGATTTCCTTGCCATTGTGTTTGCAATTGAGAAGTTATGCTTGTACTTGATGGTGCAAAAGTTATTGTCCACATAGATCATGCGGCACTTCGTTATATTATGAGCAAGAAAGTTTTCAAAGCTCGGTTGATGAGATGTGTGCATTTGTTGTGGAATGAAGCGGGCCGCAATTATATTATGCAGACCACACAATTATGGTTGCTGCAGCAAAAGGTGCTCTATGGCCGCACAATTACATTGCGGATCATACAAATTGAAGGTATAAAATGACAACTCTCCGAAGTCGGTCCATCAGAAAAATGGCCATTCTGTGGCCGCACCACATGATTTGCAGTCCGCAATAATATTTGCGGCCGCATACACAATTTGTGGACCGCAAAACAAAAGGGCAATTGAGCCCCTAGGTAACAGAGTGCGGACCGCAATTGGAATTTGCGGCTGCACTCACTTCCCCTTGGCAAACATCGAATAGTATAAATAGAGAGGCTAGGGCTAGGTTCCCCTTTTCCCTCTCTGAACTCACACCTTGCACAAATTTGAAATTTCATCTTAAATTGTCTACCTACACGCCTAGCAACTGTTGATCCCTCATCTCTTGCACTCATTCATATCTAGTATGCTTCATAATCTTGTTAATTTCTTTTAATTTTTAGACATTTAGTAAAAATTTAGACCATTTATCTCTTGAGTCTAATTGAACAACCATGTGTGGTAAATCTGTAGTGGGTAGCTTAGAAAATGCTCTAGGGGGAATGTGTCAATAGATTTTCATGCTTATATATTGTTTCCCTGTCAAAATTGTGTGAAATATTGCAAGCCCTAGGCAAACGCACTGCGTGCTCATCATTGTTTGAAATTTACGGCCGCACAAGACATTGTGCGATTCACAGAAGTTGAGTCTAGGGTACTTTAGTAAGGAATGGTTCTGTGGCCGCAAGAAATTTGTGCGGACTGCAGAAATCCCATTGCGGCCGTAGAACAGCCTATTTCCTGTGATCAGAGAGTTGTCAAATTGGTGACTTACATGTGCGGCCGCAAACAAATTTGTGCGGATCGCAGAAAATAGGTTGCGGCCGCAAACGAGCCAATTCTCTCTTATTAGAGAGTTGGCATATTGGTGGTATCTTAGTTGCAACCGCAATGAGAAATGTGTGGACTGCAATCCAATTGTACGGCCGCAAATGAGAATTGTATGGTTCTAAGTCCCATTCTGCGGCCGCAATGAAAAATATGTGGACCGCAAATCCCTACCCTGCAAATATGTTTCAACTGTATTCCTCACTGTATATTCTGGTTTGTCCTTACATTCATTGTATGTATGAACTTGAATTGCATCTAACAACTGCCTTTGCTTGGTATAGAAAATGATTCAATCTAGAGGCAGAGGCGGCACTTTAAAAGGAAGGGCTGACCCTTCTTGGGGACGAGGGAAGAGACCCTTGCCTAGTGCCCAACATCAGGAAATCAAGAAGAAAATAGAAGCTGGCATAGGGAGAGGTGCAGACCTTTCCCAGACCAATTCTTATGCCCCATCTAGTGAAGCATCAAAGGGCAACTCAGCCTCTATACATAAGCATCTAGATGTCCAGTCAAGGCCGCCAGAGAGGTATCAGCTCAGGGACGAGTCATTCATATCACACAACACTTGTGAGGGTTCGGAGAGTGCTAGTCAAGCTTCTGAACCTTCTACTACACCTGTCCCCCAGACACCAAAGACATCAATTCAGGACATCCCCGGTGATGGCAGAGAGGGAGATGCTGCAGTTGACGGCCTTGAGCAGTCAAAGAAGAAAGAGGTGTGGGAGGATCAGTTTGTCAGTTTGGCTGCTTTCTCCAGCTTCCGTGATTGGTGGCTAGTGAGGTCGCTCACTCTTGAGTGACAATTTTAGTTGAAAGATTTAGAAAAGTATAACCCTGCAGTTTTGAGGCAGTTTTGAGAATGCAAAGGGTAGATGTGGTTTACCTAGAGCGTGGTGGATGCGAATGAGTACCTTGTCCGAGAATTCTACGCCAATGTGGCACATATCAAGAAAGTGACAAAGGAAACTAAAGTGCGGAACCTCAAAGTGCGATTTGATCAGCACACATTGAACACCTACTTGGGTTTGATGATGTCGAGCCCACGGAGTACTTAGAGAAATTTGCACTTGGGGATGCAACTCGTCTTTGGCTAGTAGATATTGTAGCAGCTACTGGGCCACCACCACCGCGGATCACAACATGGGTTTCTATTCGCAGGAATACGTTGAGCTTTGAGGCAAAGGGGTGGCAAACCTTTGTATGCAGCAGACTAGACCCGTTCCAGAACGAGACATATATTCTGATCCATCGAGCTGTTCTAGTTGCTTCCATAATGGTCGGGCACCCTATGAAAGTGGGTTCCGTGATGTCGGCCAACATCTCTGTAGTCGCTCGACAAGCTGACACATCCTACCCGTATCCCAACACCATTACAGAGTATCTCACGGATGCGTGGGTAGAGCCGGGGGATTTTGACACAAAGGTGAGGCCGAAGAAGCCTTTATCGTGGTACTCACTGATGGATGCACACAACCCTAGGAAAAAGGGTTAGTCGTCTACCACCACAGGCCAGTCTGATTAGCCATTGGTGGTAGTTGCAGTGGCAAATGATATTTCATCCACTTCAGCCGAGCCTTCATCTAGTGCTGCAGCCATGCCTCTACCACCATCCTCAGTTCCCACAGCAGTTCGTGCCACAGGTTCCACCTCCGTTTTGAAGCCAGTGCTCATGCCTACTGCTCTATTTTCTGCGTTACGAGTCTCCCAGACATTGGCGAGCCTCAATAATTGGATGCAGATAGCCATTGCAAAGTTGTCTGACTTAGCTAGTACTGTTGCAGCGTAGTCTTCTATTCCAACACATCAGATGCCCCCATCAGTGGAAGAAACTCTGAAGAAGCTTCTGGAGAACCAGAACACAATCATGGTTACATTGGTGTAGCATGGGTGAGTGATCGAAGTGTTGGGAAACGAAGTAAAGAAGATGAGAAAGTCCTAGGCCTCCAAGAAGTCAATGGATACGCTCCGGAGACAGGTTACCAAGCTTGCTGCAGCCGGAGATATTCCATTCGACATGCTGATTGACCCGCACCACCCAGGCCCAGATCCTACAACACCAACAACACCGGTGGCACTAGCTGGCCAGTTTGAGGAGCCAGACTCTGCTGCTGACACTGTCGAGGCAGTGTGACAGATGTTCACCAAACCAGTCACTCCCAGAATTGAGGATGATGAGATCCAGTTGGAAGAGACTGAGGGTGGTGACATTGCTGGGGACACGGAGATGTCCAAAGAGTCATATGCGTCTTTTTCACTCTTTCCCTTCCTCTACTTTTATTTTGTTAAGCATTGGAGACAATGCTTATTTTTATTCGGGGGGGGGGGGGGGGGGGGGGGGGGGGGGTGGAGTTTATTTGATCTTGTTTGATGATTTCGAGACAATTGGTTTGTAATAACTTAACATTAATTTTCTTCTCTTTCCTTATTTTGTATACATTCTCTCTTATTCTCTCATTATGTATATATTTTCTCCTTATCCCCCATTATGTATATTCGTTAGGCTTTCAATAGTTTTTGCTTTGTAGCTTCTTTATGTTTGTTTTCTTATTAGTTAGTATTTAAGTGAGTAGCTTCTTTTTGAATTAGTAGATTCTTCTTGATTTAGTAGCTTCTTTTTTATGTTTTAGTAGATAATAAGCCTTTGGTTTTCTTAATGTCACGGTTCTTTCCAAAGGTAGTTTTTATGTGAACCGGGTGACTCTTCCCAATGATGGATGGCGTGACAACCTTCTTAAGGGACTGAGTCTGTTTTTGTGTTTAGGTAATAATAGTAGTAGTAATGAATAAAAAGACCTAATTAAGTCATGCTCGAAGAGTCAAACATGCTTCACTTGGTACCAACACACTTAACTACGTGCTTATGGTTAGAAATAAGGTTTTTGAAAGAAATAGCTCTAGTTAGTGACTTTGTGACTCTTGTGTTGACTTAGGCAACCATCGAGTGGTTTAATAGAACTATAGTGATTTTCAATCTTGAATGTGGTTGTTGTGGCCCTCGACTCTTTCCTCTTTAACAATCTAGTTGTGTGAGGGGTGAGATGCTTTGTTGTTAGTCCAAGTACCCGTGTGAAAGGTTTAGAACTTTCCCCGAATGTGTTTCAAGGCGAAATCCTAAGTTTTGCTTGGCTTGAAAAGTGATTGTAGGCTTTCCTTGGACCGTTTGAGTTCTCTATTGCCTACCAATGATGTCATCCCTAGTCAACTTCTTCGAGCCTTTAGCCTTTCTCATTTAAAAAACATGTTACAAACCTTTACCTGTTCTATTGTGACCCTCTCTTGGAACTCGAGCTTTCCTTAACACTCATGCAAAACAAATGGCTAAAAACGTAAGTTTGGGGGAGAGACGAGGAGATTGAAAAAGGGTATCAAGGCACAAAAAGAGAAAAAGAAATGACGAGAAGAAAAGTCAAAGAAGAGAAAAGAACAAAAAGAAAATTGCAACAAGAAAATGAATAAGTAGAAGAGTTGAAGGGATTCAAAGAAAGTCAATGAGCCCAAAGATGGAGAACAATGAGTGTAATCATCAAGAAAGAGATGTTAAGTCTCTCTAGTCCCCAAAGGAAAAGAAAATGCCTCAAACAATTGACAGGGTGTGAGCCGAGAATAAAAAGATGGAGTGCTTAAGAAAATGTGTAACCACTCAATCATATTGTATCCAACCCTAACCCAAAAGCCTTCATTACATCCCAAAAGAAGTCCTACCTGATTTCAAGAAGAGTAAACTTATATTAGTGGCGATCTACATGAGGGGCAAGCCTATAATACTTGAAGCCGTACTTGCGACATTCTCTTGAGAGAGATGAGTGAACCTTTCATAAATCTTTGACTGAGTGCTAAAATTCTTAAGTGAGCTAGGCAAACGAAGAGTAGAGGAGTAGGAGTTTGGGATCCACAATGACCTACATGAGAGAGCGACATTCCTTGATAAGTAAAGTCAACTCTTAATGCTCAAGTGTCACACTAGAACTATATGTGCATAAATGTTTAACATGTTGCCTTGTTGATAATACATAAGTAGTGTGGGTAATTATTGGTCCCAACTGATGTGTGAATGGCTCACCTTTGACTGGAAAAATTGCAGGAATGTTGGAAGTTGGACTCCCGAGATGAAATCCATCTCAAAGAGGAGTAGTCCGAGCACAAGGAAACAAAAGGGCACATAATCATACAAAGTGCGGTCCGCAGAATTCCATCCATGGCCACAACCAAAGAAGGAAAACCAATCAGACTTTCGTGCAAATTGCGACCGCACATGAATTTTGAGGCCATAAAAGAAGGGCTCAAGACCAAGATCAGAGATATGGAAAAATAGCCAAGTCCAGAGCTTCATTGAATGGCGGTCCACATAAGATTTGTGCGGCCGTAGAAGATTGTCTTGCGGGTGTAATCATACTATTGCAGACCGCAGAAGAGGGCCTTGCGGCCGCAGTGCTAAATATGTTGTGATGACCCGATAGGTCATCTTATATTTTAGAACCTAATTCTGCATTACGAGGTCTCAAAACCTTATCTTGTCCTTCCTCGATTTGTGTGCACGGTCAGAGTGTTCTTCCGGAAGGCTTTTATGTTGAAAACTGATAAAAATAAAAAGTTTTGCCTAAAAACTTTATTTGAATTGACTTCGGTCAACATTTTAGGTAAACGGGCCAGGATCCGTATTTTGATGATCCTGGTGGATCCGTATTGATATATGGGACCTGGGCGTATGCCCAGAATCGAATTCGGAGGTCCCTAGCTTGAGTTATGAATTTTTAGGAAAATTAAAAATCTAAAAATCTAAGGTCTTTAAGAATTGATTGAGGTTTGGCATTGTTAGTTTCGGGTCCGTATTTTGGTTTCGGAGCCCGGTATAGGTATAATATAATATTTATGACTTATCTGTGAAATTTGGTGAGAAACAGAGTTGGTTTGACGTGATTCGGACGTTCGGTTGTGAAAATAGAAATTTTAAAGTGTTCTTGAGAATTTTATTTGATTTGGTACTAAATTCGTAGTTCTAGGTGTTATTTTGGAGATTTGATCGTGCGAGCAAGCTCGCATGTTGTTTTAAGACTTGTGCACATGTTTGGTTTGGAGCCCCGAGGGCTCGGGTGAGTGTCAGATAGGCTACGAGATGTTTTGCACTTGGGAAAAATCTGGTTTCTGCAGTTTCAGTGCCTTCTGGTTTCCTTCTTCGTGTTCGCGAAGGCACTCTCGCGAACGCATAGTAGAAACTGGGCTGGCTGAATTTTGCTTCTTCGCGAATGCGAAGGCTGGGTTGTGAACGTGGAGCAATGGGGATGTTACCCTTCGGGAATGCGACCAGCTCAATGCGAACGCGTAGTGATCGGGACCTGGGGGAGGGGGTCAGTGACTCTTCATCGCGAACGCGAGCAAGGACTCGTGAACGCGAAGGCCAGGGGGGTGTAACCTTCACGAACACGATAGAAGTTTCGCGATCGCGTAAGCTTGGCAAGTTCTGATCTTTGCGAACACGACAGTGTCCTCGTGAACGCGATGAACACTGTCGCCCAGCTATTAAACAGTCCCATTATGGGACTTAAGCCATTCTTTCACATTTTCTAAAGCTAGACGGCCCAGAGGCGATTTGCAAAAGACATTTTCTTCCCCAAAGTGTTGGTAAATGATTCTAAATCACATTCTTTCAAGTACCCATTTCATTTTATGAATTTTCAACCTAAAATCTAGAGTTTCACTATAGAGTTGGGGTTTTTAGGTAGAAACGGAATTTGGAAAAAATGGGATTTAGACCTCAAATTGAGATCGGATTCCAAAACTAATTATATATCCGGGTTCGAGGGTGAATGGGTAAATGGATTTTGGTCTGAACCTCGGGTTTTGACCAAGCGGGCCCGAGATCGATTTTTGACTTTTTGGGAGAAAGTTTGGGAAATCTAAATTTATGCAATGTAATTGATTCCTTTAGCAATATTTGATATTATTGAGTCATTTTTGAATAGATACCAGTGGTTTGGAGGTGGATTCTAGAGGAAAAGTTGTGATTGAGTATTGAGTGGCCTTCAGAGCGAGGTAAGTGTCGTAGTTAACCTTGTCTTGAGGGAGTAGATATTATTCGCTTATTTGCTACGTGTTTGTATGTTGAGTACAACGTATAGGTGAGGTGACGAGTACCTATGTGTTGTTGTCGAGTCATAACATGTGAGTGAGTCTCATTATTGTAATCGTGGTATTCCTTGATCATATTGTTCATGATTAGACTAGCTATTCGTTATGTTGAACAACTCGTATTATGTTTTATGGAAATTGGTATTCATTTGGGTATTGACTCAAAGTTGAGGTTAGTAACGTGGAATTGAATGTTGAAGTAAGACTTGTTCTTGATATTTCTATCTCCATGTTGTTATTGTTCATTGTCTTGGTGAGGGAGAGTGTAAAAGTACGAAGGGTGATGCCGCGCACTTTCCTTTATTGTGTTTACTTGTTTCTTTCTGTTAAAGATGTATCGATTGATCGTGTTTTCATTCCTATTGTGATTCTTTGCCATGTAATCTCCTCAGCATGCCCCCTTCCCAATATTTCTTGCCTTGCTTCTTTAGTTGTTGTTATTTTATTATATATTGATATATATTGCACATGAATATTTGTAGGTGTCTTGTCCTAGCCTCGTCACTACTTCGCCGAGGTTAGACTTGACACCTACCAGTGCATGGGGTCGGTTATACTGATACTGCACTCTGCACTTTCTGTGCAGATTTTGGTACTGGACCGAGTTGACCCTGAGTCTAGTTGCTCGCTTGGTCTGTTGGAGACCCAAGGTAGTCCTGTTGGCGTCCGCAGGCCCTGGCATCCCCTTTTATGCATTTCATTTACTGTTTTATTTGTATCGAAAATAGTTGTATTTCTTCAGACATTTACTTGTAGTGAAATCTTAGAAGTTCGTGAATTATGACTCCAGATCCGGATAGTAGAATATATATTGAGGCTGTTATGAACTTTCGCTTTCATGTTAACTCGTTATAGCTTATTTACTGTTAATTATTGAAATGTATAAGCATTTGGCTTAATAATCACTATCGTTGGCTTACCTAGCAAGTGAAATATTAGGCGTCATCACGGTCCTGACGGTGGGAATTTTGGGTCGTGACATATGCAGACTGTAGAAATATTGTCTCGCGGTCGCAGTTCAGAATTGTGCAGCCGCAGAATACCAATTCTTGCCAGATGAAGAATTCTGCGGACCGCACATAACATTGTGTGGCCGCAGAACCTTCCGAAGGGCATTTTTGTCCGAAATATCTAGCCTTGTATAAATAGATGAGTTTTACAAAATTAGGTTAAGTTTTTACATCAGCAAGTCCTGTAGCCGTTTGTCTTTGCCTCTTTTGGATATTTTCTATACTTTGGTGTATTTTACTATAGATTTTATCATTTTAACTGTACATTATGAGTTTAATTAGTATTTCTTCTTCTCTTTCTTCAATTTCAAGCATGAGTAGCTAGATCTTTACTAGAGTTGTGGCCCAACCCTAGTGTGTTCACCTTATGGGTAATTAAATTAGTGTTTGTTTATGATTGAGTGTTTATTATTTAGCCTAGTTCGTGCTTTAATTTGTGGAATTAATGGTTGAAAACATTAGTTCATACCTATTTGACTTAGTCTCTACTTGAGAAAGAGAGACTTAGTCTAGTAAAACTTGGCTAACAAGAAATTGGGTCAATCAAGAGATTGATTAACCCAATTAAGGGGTTCAACCTAGAGATAGTAATAACCCAGCTTGAACTTTTATCAACTGTATTAGGTGATACCCATTTGGTCTGAGAAAGACAAATTGGGCAAAACCATTCTCTAACCGAGAGGTATTGAGTGGGTAATTGAGAGTTGATAGCTATAATACACCCCGATTAATAAAACAAGCATTAAGGTTTTATTCCATTAGGCAAACACCTAGGTTATGGTAACATCCCTAGGCTTTTGCCTATTTGAAACATATCAAAAACAATCATCTTAGTCTTAGTTCTTTATTTTGCAATCTTTAGTTTTAAAATAGAAATAGAAACAAAACCCTTTATTGTGGAAGTGCAAATTAAGATAATTCAATTTCACGCATTAGAATATATACTCCTAACTCCCATCAACCATTTCACACCTTGTTTTGAGGTGTGCATTTAAGCGCGATTCAATGATTTCGGAACGGTTCTTGGCACGTTCGAGGACGAACGTTTGTTTAAGAGGGGGAGAATGTAACGACTCGACCGGTCATTTTGAGAATTCGCATCCTGTTCGGCGGCTTAAGGTCTCGAGCAACTGTATATTATGTGTTATGACTTGCTTGTGTGGTCGAGTTCAGTTTTCGGATGATTCAGGGTCGATTTGGAAGAAGAATTCTTACTTTAGAAGCTTAACCGGTATGAGTTGACCGTAGTTTTGACTTTAGTGTATACAACTATGAAATGGAGTTTTGATGATTCCAGTAGGTCTGTATGGTGATTTTGGACTTAGGCGTGTGTCCAGATTTTAATTTGGAGGTCCGCAGAGTAATTTGAAGTATTTCGGCGAAAATTGGAAAGTTGAAGTTTTGGAAGGTTCAGAGGTTTGACCGGGAGTTGCATTTGTTGATATCGGGCTCGGATTCTGATTTTGAGAGTTAGATTAGCTCTGTTATGTCATTTGGAACTTGCATTCAAAATTTGACGCCATTCCGGGTTGATTTGGTATGTTTCAGCACGAGTTTTGGAAGTTGAAAGATTTGGAATTTCATAAGTTCAATTCGAGGCGCGATTCATAATTTCGACATTGTTTGGTGTGATTTGAGGCCTCGACTAAGTTTGTATCGTGTTTTAGGACGTGTTAGTATATTTTGTTGAGGTCCCGGGGGCCTCGGGTGGATTTCGAATGGATAACAGATTAGATTTCTGGACTTAAGAAATGTTGAGGGGTTCTGGACTGGTTTCCTCGCACCTGCGATGGATTTGGTCGCAGGTGCGCGACCACATAGGTGAGGCAGTGATCAAAGAAGTGAAAGGGGAAGGACTGGGCAGTGGTAGCAGGAGCGAAGTATTTTCCGCACCCGCGTGATCGCGGACACGGAGATAAAGATGCAGAAGCGGAAGCTGGCAGCCGTGTGTATGCTCGCAGAAGCGAGAATCCTTGCGCACCAGCGCCATCGCAGGTGTGGTGCCTGGGCTCATAGAAGCGAAGACAGTGCAAGAGAGTTATCATATGCAGAAGCGGCATTTTAATCGCAAAAGCGAACGTCGCAAAAGCGACTTATTGTCCGCAAATGCGGAAAGTGCTGGGCAGAGAGGTTATATTCGAAGGTTTGCCATTTTGTTTTCATATTTTGAGTTGTAGACCTCGGTTTTGGGAGATATTTCATGGGTGTTTCAAGCAATTCATCAGGGTAAGTGTTCTTTACCCGAATCTTATTATATTTCATGAATCCATTATCATCTTCATCATTTAATTAGTGAATTAAGTTGAAATTTGGGAAGTTTTGTAAAAATCTTTCAAAATGTAAAATGATGATTTGAAGGACGAATTGATGTTGGAAATTGAAAATTTTGGCAGGTTGAACTCGTATCGAAATGGGTGTTGGGGCGATTTGTGAATTTTATCAGGTTTCGAGGTGCGGGCCCGGGGGTTGACTTTTTAGTTCTTGTTAAAGATTTAAGCTTTATTATCCGAAATTGTTTCCTATGAGTTTCATTTATGATTTGAAGTTATTTTGGCTAGATTTGAGCTGTCCGAAGGTTGTTTCACTCGAGAAGATCATTTTAGGTAACGATCTAGCTTTTGTGAAGTAAGTATCTTGCCTAACTTTGTGTGGGGGAACTATCCCTTAGGCTTTAAGTTATTTGTGCTAATTGTGTCATGTGGAGGCCATGTACGCGAGGTGACGAGTACGTGCTCGGGCTTATTTGTGGATATTTGACCATTTAGGGCTCTTAGGTGCTTATGTTCATTATATATGAAGTTGTTTGTCATGTTAAATCCCACATTAACTAAATTCACCCTAACGTGTCTTAATTGGAATTAATTTCTTCATGTTCTACCCTTATTCCCGATTAAACTCTTATGTCCCTTAACTGAAGTTGTTGCCTCTTGTACTGTCATTCTATCCTTCCCGTAATTGATTAACCTTAATTAAAATTATTATTATCTCTTCCGTAATTGCTTAACCTTAATTGAAGTTTGCCATCTCTTTCATT
This sequence comes from Nicotiana otophora, assembly GCA_000715115.1. Taxonomy (NCBI): domain Eukaryota; kingdom Viridiplantae; phylum Streptophyta; class Magnoliopsida; order Solanales; family Solanaceae; genus Nicotiana; species Nicotiana otophora. The sequence continues at coordinate 68,903 of AWOL01S0015674.1, read as the reverse complement.
GTTGACGTATTCTTATTTGGGGTCATTGATGCATGCTATCTCTCTTGTTGTCGAATTGTACTTTCGTGGAATCATTTTTATACATTACCTCTTACTTGTTGAACTATTCTGGTTGAGACTATTATTTCCCCTGTTGTGTCTTTCTTTGTGAGTTCGTTTTTCTGTTTCTTTGTGTTCTGAAATCCTTGTGTTGATTTACATGTCGTATTCTCATGTTATTGTTGTTGTTGTTGTTGTTGTTGTTGTTGTTGTTGTTGTTGTATTCAGTCTTGTTGAGTCGAGGGCTATGCGTTGTTGTGATATAGAAACTGTTTGAGGAAATGTTGTGGCATGTGGGAACCTATTGTGAAAGTCATTTATTTTAGTTGTTATGTTTTGGCACACGTGTTATTATTGAGAGAATTGTTATGTTGTTTGCACAAGGTTTCTGCCGTGTTATTGCTATGTTGTTGCACGAGGTTTCTGCCGTGCTGTTGTTATGATGTTTGCATGAGGTTTCTGTCGTGCTATTTGATGGTAGGCTATAATCTCATATTTTAGTCGATTATTACACTCTAATTTACTGCACTTTAATTGAGTTGGAGCTTTAATCACTAGTGTTTTGCACTAATTGTGTGTTTTATGTATTGTATGAGAGATTCTGATCTATGTAGATGTTATGGAATGAATTCAAGCTATTCCGGAGCTTTGGAATCTGAGTAAAATTCCAAGGATTTAAGTCGGGATCGTGTTCGAGGATCAACGGATGATAGTGTATTTTAAGAACGAAACGAAGAATCGAGCAGTCATCTTACGCATTGTCTAGTAAAATGCACATAACATTTTGCTCATAACTCCGTTTCGGCTTTACAATATATCGTTGAAAAGATGTTTAAAAGGGATACAACTTTCATGTCTTATATTTTTCCAAATTCTCAATAGAACACCATCCATGTGCGCAGACGCGCACTAGTCACGCATTGGGCATGCACTGGAGGCAGAACAAGGTGAAAAATGCGCGGCCAAGTGTGCGAGCACACTTCCAGGTGCGCGGCCGCGCACGACCTATCCGGGAAAAGTGACCTATTTCGCGTAGGAGGAGGTGTATTTGTTTAGGCCCGGCCCTACTTGGTATATATACATGGAAAAACGGTATTTTGAGGACTTTTGACATAATTTAGACCTAAGGAAGCTAAGGAGAAGAGGGAGAAGGAAAAGCACAAGGATTTCACCATTCATCCTCACTCAAGACAAGGGTTTGGATGTTTTACTTTTTTCTTTGACTTAAACTTAGTTATGATGAATTTCTCCATATCCATGGAGTAATTCTTCCTTAGGGATTGATGGATTTGGTGTTTTGGAGAATTATTTGTGGATATGAACTCTAGTTTTATGTATTGAAGCATTTTGGGTATTTTTATTGTTGCATATATATTCACTTGTTTATGTAATCGAAAGAGGCATAATTTGTGATGTTTTGCATTATCTTATTGGTTGAATTCATTAATTCTTGTTAGTAATCGAAAGAGGCTAGTTGAATTAATGTTTAGACCTAGTTAGGAGGATAATCGAAAGAGGTTTTCCTAAGGATCAATCTACTACGAATTCTTGCATATCTTCACCAAGCTTAACTTAGTTCATATCGTAAGGTTGAGACTTAATCAAGAGAGGAGTTTCTACTGAATGTTTGAACATAATAGAGTGAATTCGAGAGACTCACTTGAACCATAGAAGTGAAGTAACTAGAGTTAATTCCCAAACAAGTATCTTACACCTATCCAATCAATCCATATTTTCTCCTTTTGATATCTTCTTGCTTACTCTTGTTGCGATTGTCATTAGCCAATAGTTTAGACTTTTAGTAAATTTTAGTTTTAAATCACACAACTCTAAATTGTTGATCATCTTGGATAGCAATTAAAACTAGAAGCTACGAAAATACTATTTAAATCAAATCCTTGTGGATACGATATTTTCTATACTATATTCGACTAGCGAGCATAATTTTGTGTTGTATTTTTAACTCATCATTGTTATTGTTATTGATACGCATGCGGTAGTACAAGGTCTGGATGTTAAAACGCATGCGGTGAGATAAGGTGGCCTTGAAACCCGTGGCTAGTCGTTGCTTCAACTTCATTGCTGGTTTTATTACGCTGTACATTTCTTGGTGATCGTTTCTTCCGTGCCATTCATTGTTGCTACTCTTATTTGTTGACTTGAATTGTGGTAGAACACTTGCACAAGCATACACGTAATTAAATCACCCATATCGGTTTTAGAAGATGAATCCTGACGTTATTGACCATTATACGTACTCTTGTCTACTTGCCTTATGTGTGAGAACTGTTCTATTGGCACGAGAGTCGTTTGTGTGGTTATGAGTTGTAATATGGGCACAAGATGCCAAGTGATTAGGATTCATGAATTGGGACCCGTGAGTTGTATTTATGAGGTTCGGTACCTCATGGAAATATTTGAATAGATCCGATGTGAAATCGATTGTTCTTATTGAGTTGTTGTTGGTTTTCCTTTATTTGGTTTCACCGGACATAGACTGTGTTCAGCTTACTCTACAACATTACTACCTGACTGCTTCTTGTTAAATATTGTTGTTACTAGTGTACCATTGCAAGTATTGTTTTATGTTCCTTATCCTGCTTAGCTTTATATTAATATTGTTTCTTTATTAGTTCACCTTCACACTTGTTCAAGTTGTTTAGTGTGGTAAGTGTATTGACTGTCCCTCGTCACTACTCCACCCAGGTTAGTCTTGATACTTACGGGTACCACTGTGGTGTACTCATACTACACTTCTGCGCATTTTTATGCAGATCCTGGTGCCTCGGTTATTGTGGATTATTAGCAGACTGGTCAATCATTGTTGTGGAGACTCAAGGTAAACCTGCCGCCGCGTTCGCAGGCCTCGGAGTCACCTTCTGATATTTTACTTGTACTGTTAAATTTTATTCCGAACAGTTGTATTTAGGAATTTTCTATCAAACTCAGTAGAGCTTATGACTTGTACTACCGGTTTTGGGATTGTAAGTTGTGTAATAATATTTCTATTTCATATTTATCAGTGGATGGTTGAATTCTTCTATTAATCCAGTAAGTGTTAGGTTTACCTAGTCTTAGAGACTAGGTGCCGTCATGACATCCTACAGAGGGAAATTTGAGTCGTGACAATAGTCATTTAATTATTTTTTTAATATTTTAATACTTTGAAGTTAACTAAAACTTTACCTATTAAAATTTTTCTTATTTGAATGACTACACAGAAAATCCTAATATTTAGGATATCAAAATTAATTAAGTTGACCTTATACAATTAAACAATTCGTTTATAATTTTTTTTACCTATTCTATCTACATAGAAATTAGGAATCTGCATTTGATAAAGCATTTCAAAGCTCCATTCAATATTTTAAATAAATATTTTCTCTAAATAAATATTTATTTAGAGAAAAACTAAATAAATAGTTACACTACTATATAGTATACAATAATTTATATAATTATTTACTTGAAAATATACTAAGAAATCATCATATTATTTTTCAACTTGAAAAAAATTTTAAGATGCATAAATCTGTTTTCCGAAGAAAAGTATCACGGTGAAAGAAATACAAAAGCCGAGGAAAAAGAGTTATGGTATAGCACTAAAATGAAAGTACAAAAAATGCAAACTTGAAGCAATACAAATGTGACAGCATAATACAAAAGATAATAAAAATATTATTATCATTATTTTTATAACAATTCCAATAATAACATCTCCCTATATTTACGTTATTTCTTATAATGTATTAACTCAATATTAGTTAATTTTTAAGATTCTATATTATCAATTATTTATCGAGCTACTAGCTAAATTGAATTAACCTCCAACATGTTTAAGAACTTATATTTTTTTCCTTATTTTTTGTTTAATAACTCAATACAATAATAACAACATACCCAATATAATCTCACTCCCACATATGAGGTCTTATGAGGGCGTGTTATGGGCAGACCTTACACCTACCTCGTGTGAGGTAGAGATGTTATCATGATAGACCATCAGCTCTCAGCAACTCAAATATATTATTTAATGATATATACATTTTTTTTAAAATTGCATACTCATTAATATAGGGTGCACGCACAAAATGCATATCCTAAGACTAGTAATAATAAAAATACAAGTGCTAATATCTGGAACTTTTCTACGAAGTACCAAAAATATTGGAGTAGTATATAAATAAAGAAATCGTGATAAGAATTTAGTCAATTGAATCTGAAAGCGTAAGATGATAATTTAGCAGTGCAATATGAAAAAAATTGAAGTCGCAATAGGATTTTAGATGCAAAATGGTACAATAGTCTTCTGAATGCAAAATGCTACAAACATGAAGAACGGTTTAATTAGATTCTTCCTCTTGAAAGAAATAGATCACCAAAAATAATTTGCATGGAGAATTATACATGGAGCTTAACATGGATCGCATACCTATCCTACCAATATTTATTGCTCAAGATTTTCGTCATAACACCATCCAATTTGCTAATTGTTATAAACTTGTATTACTGTAATAAATATTAAAAGCAGTAAATTTTCTTAAGAAAGTCAGTAGAAACAGTATGTCAAAATAATATCTGGAAAAATAATTTCTGGAGTAAATCGAGCCCACTGAATACACAGTGTGTCCTTAAGAAAATTATTCCCCTCAAGTACCCGAGGTGTTGGAATATATCTTTCCAGGATAGAACGATTTAACTCACCGGAGTGCTACTACCAAAAACGCCGATGAACAGCGAACCACTCGAAGATTGTAAAATACACTGAAAATTTTGTGCAGAAGAAGAAGAAGATCAGAAAATTTCGTAAGTAAAGATTCTGGGATTCAAGGCATATTTATAGACCATTTGACATTGTTTCTGAAAAGGTTTGCAACCTTTCAGAAACAACCATAGCTGTTGGAACAGGTGGGAAGAAATATTGCGGGAAAAACAGAAAGCGGATTTAAAATAATCCGAGAAACAAAAACAGACCGGACCGGGTCGCGGGTCATGGGTTATTCCAGATTGAATTTTTGTTAATTAATTAAATTAATTAATTAAATAATTGAAAGGAATTTTGTCCAAAAAGATTAATCAATCAATCTTTGACCAAATCCAAATCCGATTATCCGAAACCGAAGCCGAAGCCGAGCCGAACGAGCGACGACGACGACGACGCGAGGCTTGCCTTCTTCTTAACTCTTTAAGAGATAGAAGAAGAGCAATTGTATATATATACCCATCAAAAGTCTTTTCTTCCTCCAATATGGAACAATGTCCCTTTGTTAAGGAGGGAAACTCAAATATTTCATTTTTTCTCCATTTTCCATTCACCCTCTTTAAGCTACACAAGCTTAAAATCCCAACAATCCCCCACATGAATGGGGAATGACTATAAAAAAAAAGGAATGCACGGATGCGTGTGTGTTTTACATGCAAGAATTAATTGCATCTGAATAAGTAGGTTTCCCTTTGAACTTTTCATAGTAAACTTATATCGGATATACTCGGTCAATCGGTAGATTTGATATCTTTGAACCGTCGAGCTTTATTGTATACCTAGACAACATAAGTCACACAATCAATCCTTAACCATCTATGGTTCTCACGGTTGTGTCCGTTTCATCCATGAACAGCCTGGTTTCATGAGTGCTTAGAGAATGGGCCTTTACTTTCATTCCCGTTGAAGCGGCTTACACTTCACACTTATATAGGTGATTTTTAAATGTGTAATCTTATAGACACATTATCTGGTCATATCCTGCCACACTTAGCAAATCATTAAAAAGCTTCAAACTTTGTTGACTCATCAAAAGGCCTTAATGCTTTACCTCGATTTCTGAACATTGTCTTCATCATGAGAATGGGTTGAGTTAATTGATAATGTTGAACCGTCATTCATAACTTTGTTTGATCTCTTTGAACCTAGCTCGTGGGATCTCCAGTCTGTTAGGTAGAGTTATCGCCATGATGACTTGTCCTAGACCTTAACCCCATTCCCTTTGATGCTCTTTCAACTGCCTCTCTAGATAGGCCTTTTGTAAGTGGATCTGACACGTTATCTCTTGACTTTACGTAGTCAATTGTGATAACACTACTAGAGAGTAGTTGTCTAACGGTATTGTATCTCCGTCGTATATGACGAGATTTTCTGTTATACATAACGCTCTCTGCCCTACCTATTGCCGCTTGACTATCACAATGTATACAAATAGGTGCCAAAGGTTTGGGGCACAATCGAATATCTTCCAAGAAATTCTGGAGCCATTCAGCTTCTTCACCGGCCTTATCTAAACTATGAATTCAGATTCCATTGTAGAACAGGCAATGCACGTTTGTTTGGATGATTTCCAAGACGCTGCTCAACCCCCAATTGTAAAAACATATCCACTTGTGGATTTAGCTTTAGATGATCCGGTGATTCAATTTGTATCACTATATCTCTCAATCACGGAGGGATATTTGTTATAATGCAAAGCATAATTTTGGGTATGTTTCAGATACCCCAAAACTCGTTTCATTGCCATCCAATATATTTGATTGGGATTACTTATAAACCAACTCAGTTTGCTAATAGCACATGCTATATCTGGTAGTGTACAATTCATGATATACATCAAATTTTTCAATACTCTTGCATAGTCCAGTTATGAGTCACTTTCACCTTCATTCTTTTGAAGTGCATAACTCACGTCAATTGGAGTCTTGGCAATCTTGAAATCCAAATACTTGAACTTGTCAAGTACGTTTTTAATGTAGTGAGACTGTGATAATGCTAGACCTTGTGGAATCTTATGAATTCTGATTCCTAAGATTACGTCAGCAGCTCCTAAGTCTTTCGTGTCGAATTTTCTAGCCAACATGCATTTAGTAGCATTTATATCTGTCATACTTTTCCTCATTGTCAACATGTCATCAACATATAAATAAACATTGACTTTATGACCTGGAGTATTTTTAATGTAAATACATTTGTCACACTCGTTGATTTTAAACCCACTTGCCAATATTGTTTGGTCAAATTTGGCATGCCATTGTTTGGGTACTTGTTTAACTCCATAAAGCTACTTAACAAGTTTGCACATTTTCTTTTCTTTACCAGAAATCACAAAACCCTCAGGTTGTTCCATGTAAATCTCTTCCTCCAATTCTCCATTTAAGAAAGTTGTTTTAATATTCATTTGATGGATTTCAAGACCATACACGGCCGCTAGTGCCACTAACACCCTAATAGATGTTATCCTCATTACTGGCGAATAAGTGTCAAAGTAATCAAGGACTTCCTTTTGTCTATAACCTTTGACAACAAGTCTTGCCTTATATTTGTCAATAGTGCCATCAGTTTTCATTTTTCGTTTAAAGATCTATTTCGAACCTAAAGGCTTATTTTCTGGAGGAAGATTAACCAATTCTCATGTATGGTTATCCAAAATTGATTGAATCTCACTATTGACTGCCTCTTTCCAAAACGCTGAATCAGAAGATAACATAGCTGCTTTAAAAGTTTGAGGCTCATTTTCAAGCAAGAATATCACAAAATCTAGTCCAAAGGAAGTAGATGTTCTTTGACATTTGCTACGCCTTCGATCTTCTATACTTTGAGTATTTTTCTTTGGCTCTTCCCGAGGTCGTTTAGGTCTTTCACTTAACGACTCGCATTCAGTTTTATACGGATAAATACTTTCAAAGAATTCAGCATTATCTTATTCTATTACCATATTAACGTGATTTTCGGGATTATCGGATTTATGAACCAAAAACCGACATGCTTTACTGTTTGTAGCATATCCAATAAAAATGCAATCTACAGTTTTTGGTACGATTTTAACCCTTTTAGGTAAAAGAACTTGTACCTTTGTTAGACACCCCCACATTTTGAAATATTTCAAGTTGGGTTTTCTTTCTTTCCATTTTTTCATATGGAATAGATTGCGTTTTGTCGTGGGGTACTCTGTTGAGTATTCGGTTAGCTGTAAGGATAGCTTCCCCCCACAAACTCTGCGGTAATCCAGAACTTATTAATAAAGAATTCATCATTTCCTTTAATGTTCGATTTTTCCTTTCCGCAATTTCATTTGATTGAGGTGTATAAGGTGCAGTAGTTTGATGGATAATTCCATATTCCGAACATATTTCTGCAAACAAAGATTCATATTCTCCACCCCTATCACTTCTAATCATTTTGATTTTTTTATTCAATTGATTCTCCACTTCATTCTTGTATTGCTTAAATGCTTCAATTACTTCATTCTTACTATTAAGCAAATAAACATAACAATATCGAGTGCAATCGTCAATAAAAGTAGTAAAATACTTTTTCCCACCTCGAGATGGTGTCAACTTCATATCACAAATATCAGCATGAATTAAGTCTAAAGGATTTGAATTCCTTTCAATAGACTTATAAGGATGTTTTACAAACTTAGATTCAACACATATTTGACATTTTGATTTATTACACTCGAATTTAGGCAATACTTCTAAATTAATTAACTTCCGCAAGGTTTTGTAATTGACATGTCCTAAACGAATATGCCATAAATCATTTGATTCCAATAAATAAGCAGAAGCTGAAATTTTATTCATACTGTCAACAACCATTACATTTAGTTTGAAAAGGCCCTCTGTGAGGTAGCCCTTTCTAACATACATTTCATTCTTGCTTACAACAACTTTATCAGAAATAAATACACATTTGAATCCATTCTTAACAAGTAAAGATGTAGAAACTAAATTCTTCCTAATAGTAGGAACATGAAGAACATTGTTGAGCGTTAAGACCTTGCCGGAAGTCATCTTCAGGAATATTTTCCCATAACCTTCAATCTTGGTTGTTGCAGTATTTCCCATCGACCAGATCCCGGGGGCTCCACCAATGATAAAAGGGTTGGATTCCAAAAAATTTGTGCAAAAGCCTTTCCCCTCGAGCGCGGCCCCAAAACCAATCTCCTAAAAATTCTGTATGCCCAAATTCCCAAATATAACGGAACGACCGATCCCAAAGAACACGTCACCTCTTACACGTGCACCATCAAGGGTAATGATTTGGAGGACGATGAAATCGAATCTGTATTGCTGAAAAAGTTTAGAGAGTCCCTCTCGAAGGGAGCAATGATTTGGTATCACAACCTACCACCGAATTCGATCGATTCATTTGCCATGTTAGCAGATTCTTTCGTAAAGGCACACGCCGGGGCCATAAAGGTCGCAATGAGGAAATTAGACCTTTTCAAGGTAAGACAAAAGGATAACGAGATGCTAAAGGAATTCGTATCTCGTTTTTAAATGGAACGAATGGACCTGCCACCAGTCACAGACGATTGGGTTGTTCAAGCTTTCACTCAAGGTTTGAACGAACGAAGTTTGGCGACATCACGACGACTGAAGCATAACCTGATCGAGTACCGAGCTATCACTTGGGCCGACGTGCACGATCAGTACCTATCAAAAATTAGAGTTGAAGACGATCAGTTGGGGGCTGAACCCGCTGCTCGAAGGGATATCAATCGAGAACAAGGTCCGATCAGGGATCGATATCGACTGTATAACGAAAACCACAGAATCAATGAATCGAGACGTAACCCCGGACAAATCAACAAAAGAAGTGATCGAGGTCAAGGGTTTCGGGGACCGATGAACAGAAGTGGGTTCGACAGGCCTACCGGATCTAAGGAAGTGCCTCGGTTATCATAGTATAACTTCAGCATTTATGCATCCGCCATCGTATCGGCTATCGGACACATCAAAGACACTAAATGGCCTCGACCCATGCAGACCGATCCATTCTATAGAATTCCCAATCAAATATGCGAATATCATGGCACCCATGGCCACAGAACGGGAGATTGCAGGCAACTAAGAGAGGAGGTAGCCCGGTTATTTAATAAAGGGAACCTTCGAGAATTTTTAAGTGACAGGGCGAAGAACCATTTCAAAAACAGGGATTTCGGCAAGCAGAACGAACAAGAAGCACCACGGCACGTCATTCACATGATCATCGGCGGTGTCGATACCCCTCAAGGGCTGGTACTTAAACGCAATAAGACATCGATTGTGAGAGAAAAGCGATCTCAAACTCAGGATTACGCACCCATGGGAACTTTGTCTTTCAATGATGAAGATGCAAAAGGAGTCATACAACCTCATAACGATGCACTGGTAATATACGTACTTATAAATAAAACTAAAGTTAAGCGTGCGTTAATTGATCCAGGGAGCTCGGCCAACATCATTAGGTTGAAGGTCGTACAACAACTCGGTCTACAAGACCAGATCATACCCGCGACCCTGGTCCTAAACGGATTCAATATGGCATGTGAAACCACCAAAGGCGAGATAATTCTGACGATAAACGTGGCTGGGACCATCTAGGAAACAAACTTCCACATAATCGAAGGTGACATGAGGTATAATGCCCTTTTTGGAAGGCCATGGATCCACAACATGAGAGTTGTACCCTCGACCTTACACCAGGTTCTTAAATTCCCGACATCGAAGGGGGTCATAACAGTGTACGGGGAGCAACCGGCTGCAAGAGAAATGTTTGTTGTTCAGGAAGCGAATCTGATATCCTCGCCTTCGCCAATAAAGGGATCGACCTCAAAAGGGGAATAAAGTGCCAAATAGCAATCACAGATACCAGCTTTAACCCAACCAGAAAAACAGAAGATTGATGAAGATGATGATCATAGGATTCCTCGATCCTTCGTGCTTCCCGATGATTCCAACGCCACCCAATCAACGATCGAAGAATTGGAACAAGTCATATTAATCGAGCATTTGCTCGAACGAAAGGTATACCTGGGAACGGGATTAAGCCCCGAACTTAGGAACAAATTTATTCTATTTCTTATCGATAACATGAATTGTTTTGCTTGGTCCCATTTAGATATAACAGGAATCCCACCGGATATAACGACACATCAGCTAAGCTTGGATCCATTCGGGAGGTGAAATATCCTGAATGGTTAGCCAATGTAGTTGTAATGCCTAAAAGGGGAATAAACTTAGAATGTGTGTAGATTATAAGGATTTGAACAAAGCATGCCCCAAAGATTCCTTTTCGCTGCCCAATATTGATCGCATGATCAATGCCACGGCCGGCCATGAGATCCTAACTTTTCTCGATGCCTATTCCGGGTATAATCAGATCAAAATAAACCTGGAAGACCAGAAAAAGACTTCATTTGTCACCATGTATGGAACATATTGTTATAATGTGATGCCCTTCGGACTAAAAAATGCGGGAGCTACTTACCAATGCCTAGTAAATAAAATTTTTTAGGAAGAAATATGTAAATCAATGGAAGTTTATATTGATGACATGCTAGTTAAGTCCCTGCGCGTAGAGGACCATTTGACCCATTTGCAGGAAATGTTCGAGATTTTAAGGAAATACAACATGAAGCTCAACCCGAGAAATGTGCTTTCGGGGTCGGTTCGGAAACGTTTCTCGACTTCATGGTGTCAAATCGGGGGATCGAGATTAACCCCGATAAAATCAAGGCCATCGAAGACATCACCATCGTGGACAGCGTGAAAGCCCTATAGAGGCTAACGGGATGGATTGCAGCCTTAGGCCGATTCATTTCGAGGTCGTCAGATCGAAGTCACAAATTTTTCTCTCTACTCAAAACGAAGAACGATTTCGCTTGGACCCCGGAATGTCAACATGCATTAGAGGAATTAAAACGATATTTGTCGAGCCCACCACTGCTTCATACTCCAAAAATAGGCAAAAACTTTACTTGTACTTGGAAGTATCGGAAATCACGGTAAACGGTATCCTAGTTCGAGAAGAGCAAGGTACGCAATTTTCCGTTTGTTATATAAGTCGAACCTTAGGAGAAGCAGAAACTAGATATCCGCACCTAGAAAAATTGGCATTTACACTGATAAGCGCCTCTAGAAAGTTAAGACCGTACTTTTAATATCACCCCATATGCGTATTAACCACTTACCCGCTTCGTAATATTTTGCACAAGCCCAAACTATCAGGCCGATTGGCCAAATGGGACGTCGAACTCAGTGGGTACGATATCGAATATCAATCCCATACGGCCATCAAGTATCAAATATTAGCGGACTTCATGGCCGATTTCACACTGACCCTCGTACCCGAAGTCGAAAAGAAATCTTATTGAAATCGGGTATGTCATCGGGGGTATGGACCCTTTTTACGGATGGGGCTTCAAACGTGAAGGGGTTCGGGCTAGGCATCGTTTTAAAGCTACCCACGGGTAACACTATTAGGCAATCTACCAAAACTACTAGGTTGACTAACAACGAGGCCGAGTATGAGGCCATGATTGCAGGTCTCGAGGTAGCTAAAATCTTGGGAGCAGAAGTCATCGAAGTTAAGTGTGACTCTTTGCTGGTGGTAAATCAAGTAAACAAAACCTTTGAAGGTCGAGAAGATAGAATGCAAAGGTATTTGGACAAACTGCAGGTCACTTTGCACCATTTCAAAGAATGGACTTTACAACATTTTCCACGAGAGCAAAACAGTGAGGCTGATGCACTTGTAAATTTGGGATCATCGGTCGAGGAAGGCGAGATAAGCTCGGGGACTATCGTTCAACTCTCGAGATCCGGGTTCGAAGAAGGTTATGCCGAGATAAATTCTACGAGCTTAATCTGGGATTGGAGGAATAAATATATTGAATACTTAAGGAATGGATAGCTCCCATCGGACCCTAAAACTTCGAGGGCCCTACGAACCAAAGTTGCTCGATTCACATTAACTGCAGATGGAATGCTATATCGAAGGACATTCGATGTACCATTGGTAGTATGCTTGGGTCCAGGAGACACCGATTACATCCTACGTGAGGTGCACGAGCGCACTTGTGGGAATCACTCTGGTGCCGATTCATTAGTCCAAAGAATAATCAGGCCAGTGTATTATTGGATCAATATGGGCAAAGATGCAAAGGAGTTTGTTCAAAAATGTGACAAACGTCAAAGGTTTGCACCAATGATCCATCAGTCCGGAGAGCAACTTCACTCAGTCTTATCCCCATGGCCATTCATGAAATGGGGAATGGATATCGTCGTCCCTCTGCCATCGATCCCAGGTAAATCTAAATTTATTTTATTTATGACTGACTATTTCTCTAAATGAGTTGAAACACAGGCTTTTGTGAAAGTAAGAGAGAAAGAGGTTATAGATTTATCTGGGATCATATCGTATATCGATTCGGGATACCCGCCGAAATAGTGTGTGACAATGAAAAATAGTTTGTCGGCAGCAAAGTGACGAAATTCCTCGAAGACCACAAAATAAAGAGGATATTATCAACACCGTATCACCCCAGTGGGAACGGACAAGCCAAATAAACAAACAAAACTATCATTCAAAACTTAAAGAAGAGGTTGAACGACGCTAAGGAAAAATGGAGAGAAATCCTACCCGAAGTTCTTTGGGCATATCGAACAACATCAAAATCTAGTACGGGGGCGACCCCGTTCTCCTTAGTATATGGCTCTGAAGCCTTAATTCCAGTCGAAGTAGGGGAACCCAGTTCCAGGTTTCGGTATACAATAGAAGAGTCAAATAACTAGGCTATGAACACTAGCCTCGAATTATTGGATGAAAAACGAGAAGAAGCTCTCGTCCAATTGGACGCTCAAAAGCAACGAATCAAAAGATACTATAATCGACAATATCACTAGTGGGTTGGGCTGTTACATATGATATCAGAGCCACTCCGCGTGCAACCTTGAACGGTGGTAGGGGAAACCTCAGCGAGGACGCGGAGTCCTTAGGGGGGTGTATGTGACACTCTAGGCGAATCCCACATCGACAAAACATGGGAGGGATGTTGGGTATATAAGTAGACATGCCTTAGATCTTAGTGACGTATTTTAAAGTCGTGCAGGCCTATGTCCAAAGTGGATAATATCTACAGGTATGTACTTAATTTAAATTCGGGAACGAATTTCATAAGGTGGGGAGAATGTAATACCTCATGTTAAATAATGGATAGTTAAATAATTTGCAAAAAAAACATAATAATAAAATAAAGAAGGAAGGAAATCAAGTGGGCCTTAGCACATCTACTTCAAAGTGACGAAGCTAGAAAAGGGTTTGAAAACAAAAGTCCCTTTAGCCAACCACATATCAAACGGGAAAAGGAAGAATACGTTTTTACTGTTTCTTAGCACCGAATATCATGTTTCACTTCGTCATCGGCATATATTCTTGAGCTTCAATAATAAACACCAGGTAATTACATGTAATTCTTTTTCTTTTGATACAATATTATTATATATTCATGATTCCTTATGGGACTGAATAGAAAAGATATTAGGATTGGATTAAGATTTTAAAAGATAAAGTTAAGGGAATTGGGAAAGGGAGAAGCTCCACATTTAAACTTCTGTAGAATCAGAAGATGACAAAAATCCCTAAAGAAAGTAAAGGTTGGATTGGAGAAACAAAAAGAAGCCTAAAGCTTCACCAACGTGAAAGAAAAAATTGAGAAAATAAAAAGCTTTGATCACTAAAGCTTTATCAACTAGGTTCGGTGAAGTTTGCAGTTGCTCTCAGTGAAAATACTTCACGGCTTAGAACAAAAAAATCAATTTCTCCTTCTTTGGAATTTGCTTGAGATATTTCCATAGCGTATGCTTTCATTGAGTACAAAAACAAAAGATTTAAATACCAATTAAGAAAGAATATCATGGACAATAATATTATCTGATTTTTGTAGTATTCATATGATTAAGGAAACCAAATAGTACAATGAATAGACTATATGAATGACCTTTATTTCGAAGATTTTGGACTCGCTTAAGTTAACTGTAGTATGGGTAGACACAAAATTGAGGAATTGAGAACTAAACATATGATCTCGAGGGGTAGGTATTCAAATTTAGTTATGAATTAACCCGGACAAGGAAATTAACACGAGATCAATATGATGTGATCATAGATTGATTGAAGGAAGCCGTACGGATTGCTCGAGGTGATGAATTTGGTATTTCGGCACGAGTACTGTGAGTAGTAATCTTACCACAATTTGTATTTTTATAACCTGCATGGTTTATACATTACTTTAAAAATAAAACGCATTACAGAATATTTGAAATTTGCATGTGGTACAAGTCCTTTACTTGATATGGTACTGAATAATTTACTTGAGATGTTTAAAGTTAATTAAAATGCTCTCACTGTTACTAGACATATTTTACTGTTACTTGAGATATGATTACTATTACCAAAATTGGATTACATAATTTGATAAGAATTGAAATGTCCTATACTATTTTAAAAATACTCCATGTGAATATTTACTGTTTACAAAGAAAAATATAAATGGGAGGAGACTTTGAAGGATCCAGTAGCTAACGACGGGTTCGCTAGACCTGGTGCACCTTATATTTACATATTACCAATTACAGTTATAGCCCTCGCTAGTGGGAAGGTAGAACTAGCATACAGTTATAATGTTTCCTCGAGTAGGGACCTACAAGTTATATTTAACTCCTTTTACGAAGGGGTCCACACAGTGATACAGATTCCATGATCCTTTTTTGGAAACCTTTCAAACATAAAGATTTGCTATGAGACAGTGTTTACTGATTTTATTACCGAATTGTTAATTGATTTTTATTTACATGAAACACATGATAAAACGGATTATGGTTTACTGTTTCTGAAAGGGCATTTTTATGATATTTTCGGGTTAATAGGCATATTTTCTGACTTATCCCCAATTAAAAATGGTTGTGGTTAAGTGTTATTACTCATTGAGCTAGCGACTCACTCCCTGCTATTTTTTTATAGAGGCAGTAGTTGACGCGAGCGAGAATTTCGTTAATTAGAATATACAAGTTGCTAGTTCCTGGTGAGTGCACTTGTTCGCGCGGGCGAAGAGTTTATTTATTATTATTGTCTTTTATTTTGAACTCTTAGATTTTCTCCATAGTCATTCTTATTGGTGTCATGATGATTCATTCGTTATATTGGACTAGTTACTAGTATTGCACTTTCTCTCCATATTTTGAGATAGGTTTAGTATTATTATGTTGGCAATGGTATTGTTGGTGAAAATTCATTTTGGTTAGTTGATGAAGATTGTGAATGATTTAGGTGAATATTGGTTGGTTGTTAATTGTTTATCAGACAGGAAAACTTTTGGATAGTCCTAAAATAAGGGAAAGATTTTTTGATTTTCTGTAAAATACAGATGAGGCTTACTTGGGGGCACTTGATCCCAAGCGTCGGTCATGATCCTAAATTGAGTCGTGACACTTCTGTCTGAATGTCTAAAGTTGTGATTTGTTATTGTTGAACTTCAGACCCGTTATTGTTGCTTGCACGGCTTCACAAACACAGTTTTCATGATCCTTCCAGACAAGCATGTGCCTCGCATTTACTCTAGCCCGGCCACAAGGTCATGTTTGTAGTTATTATTCACAAAATTGCAGGACGGTAGGATGAATTTCCACGTTCCAAATTGTCAAATAAGGACCATGTTGAGTTGATGCATCATCTCCACCACGTCCCAACATCATAACCAACAAGATTCTTCATCACATTTGTTGTATATGGCTCCCAACAAGCCAAAAATACTCCCCAAATGCACTTATAATTTATGATAAAAAAAAACTAAAAAACTAGAATTACTATTGTCAACGTCTTGAGAACTCACACATCTCCTCATGGAGCCACCAGACGGTACCAATCTGGCGCGTTCGACAGCCCAATCAAAACCCCAAGCTGGCCGACTCAACCTATGGAAGGAATCACATGGAAGAATTCATATGCCACTAGAGTGACTACTGCCCCACACACAACTGCGACGTTATCTGGACATGGATGTGAAGCTGCAATTGCCAGAAAGACTACGCATAATAGAATGCATGCTGTAATATTCAAGGCCAAAAACTACTATTGAGTCATGGCAAAGCAATGTAGAAGAACTATTGTAGGAAGATTTATCAAAATCAGACCACAAATTGAGAAAATCAGGTCAAGATTTGCAGAGAAATTTGCCCTAAAGGGATAAGTTAAAATTTGAGTTTATGATAATCACAATATTTTCTGGATTTTACCAACCAAGGGGATGTCAACACTATATGGTTCACGAGGGTAATCGAGATTGAGGGCAAATGTGGCTTCAAAAATGGACGTCCGATTTCAAGCCGGAAGAAGACATCCTGATTGTTCTAGTTTGGATTCTATTACCTCAACTACCATTTCACATGCACACTTGGAACTGTGTCAAGCAGGTAGCTAGTGAAGTTGGGACTCCATTAGAGATGGATATTGCAACTTCTTACAGAACCCATCCTAGTACGGCAAAGGTTAGAGTGGAAGTCGATCTATTGAAACTATTGCCATTTATTGTCTGGGTAGGATTAGAAGATGAAGAATCACCATTGAATGATTTTACACATATGGTGGAGTATGAAGGGGTCCCCAAGTATTGCAGGCACTATAAAAAAAACTCATACATTCTTTTATTGAATGTAGGGTATTGGAGAAGAAGAAACATGCAGAACGGGGGGAATTAGAAAGAATTGAAGAAAAGGCTTAAGAGGGTAATACATCGGCAGACAAGAAGGCAAATGAAATCAAAGAGAAGGAAAAGATACAGAAGGGTAATCAACATATAAACAACTTCAGTGAAGAGGCAAGTAACAAAGGATCAGTTAAAATAGAAAAGATGAAAGAGCATAGAGTGGGGAAAGTGAATGAAACTAGAGAGAAATAATATAACAAAAAAGAAGGCCATCCTGAGAATGCAGAGAAGGATGAAAGTATCAAGATTGAGAATGCAGGAAAGGAAGAATTAACCAATGTAGAAAAGGTAGAGATCACAGAAGAAGATAACACTGTGAGAAAGAGAACAAGAAGGAAGAAAAAGAGCAATGAAAGTGCAAATAAAGTTTCTATAAAAGAAACCAAATATGACATTCAAACCGGGGGTAAGCATGATGATGGAAAAAAGAAAGAGGGCAAGCAAAGGAACATAGAGAACCTCACAAAAGAAAGGGGAACAAGCCAGTCAAGATGAGGATCAAATAGCAGGGACAAGTCCTAAAATGGGCAGTTCCAATAATATAGTTAATGAGGAGGAGAAGATAAACAAAATACTACAAACTAGCTCAGAAATCTAGGGAAAACTAAAGCAGGACTCTATTGAAAAATCAAGCAGTAGTATTCAGAGAGTGGAAGAATCTATAGTGGAGCCGTCAAGTTTTGGATCAGAAATTAAAAATCAGCCGGGTATTCAGTTAGTGGTGGATCTTGGGAAACATCAGATGACTCTCCAAAAAATAAAGAAGGATTGCTCAGAGAAACTTGAGGTGGAAACTTCAAATAACTCGGAAGATGAACAGGTCGACAGCTTGATTAATGATCAAGAAGATAGCTATCAACAACATCTAAAACAGGTGGTGGATAATGAAGGGTCATCACCTAGAGGAAGAAGAAGAGGCAGAAGCAGAAGTAAGAGCAAGAAAAGCGAAAAATAAGGTAAACTAAAATTCAAACCTCACTCAGATGGAGGACACAAAGCCAACAATCTTAACTAATTTTATGATCGGTACTATATTTTGGAATATATGAGGAATGAGATCCCAGAAAACCAATCATAGGCTTAAAAACTTAGTAAGGAATAATAAGGTTCAGTTCATTGTTGTTTTTGAACCATTTGTTCACAAACAAAAAAATAGAAGGATACAAAAGATTTTTGGGTTTTGAACATTGAATGTCTAATGATATTGGACAAATATGGTAGTTTTTGGATAGAGTATGTGAATGCTACTGTTCTAAGTATGTAGACCAACAAATGACTCTATGGTTTGAAACAAATAATGATGATGCTGGGATTTTCATAACGGTTATTTATGCTAAGTGTACCTCTGGGAGAGGAGAGATCTGTGAGAAAATCTGGTGAATACAGAGTCAAAGATTGATGGTTCATGGTGTATAGAAGGGGACTTTAATGTTATTATGGAACCTTGTGAAAAGTTGAGAGGCATACCACATAGAGCCTCAAAAAGCTATGATTTTGCAGAATGTCTTGATCTTTGTGGGGTATCAGATGCTGGGTATGTTGGCTCAATTTATACCTGGTGTAATTATTGGTGTCCTAAAAAGGGTCTGGAAAAGGTTTCATCGAATCCTAACTAATGATTCATGGATCCACACATTTCAGAATACAGTAGTGAGGCATCTCAGTAGATCAGGATCAGATCATAGGCCTTTGTTAGTAAAGCATAAAGAGTATCAAGCAGATTATATCAAATACTTCAAATTCTTAGACTTCTGAGTTGATCAACCAGGATTTCTACGAATTAGTGCAAGAGGTTTGGGGCATGTAGATGGATGGGAATCCTATGTGAAAACTTCAGCAAAAACTAAAAGCATTGGCAGGAAACTTAGAAAATGATTCAGAGAAGAGATCGGTGATGTGTATAAAAAGGTTGATGAATAGGAGAGGGTGGTACAAAATGGAATAATTAGATCTGAACAACAACTCTGAACAGTCCAGAACAGAGCTGAATAAAGCTCAAGCAAAGTATGTAAGATGGATGGCAATGCAAGAGTCTATACTTAAGCAAAAATCCCAAGTAAAATAGTTCAAGGAGGGAGACTACAATAGTAGGTATTTTCACAATGCTATGAAGGGTAGAAGGAAAAGGTTGCAGCTCCACAGAGTGAAGAATCATAGAGGAAGATGGATACAAGGTGATGAAAAGATATCCAAGGTTGCAGTCCGCTATTTTGTGTCCATGTTTAATCTGCATCCTACTGTGTTGGATAGTGATATTATCAGTTGTATCCCCGAATGCATTACTAGGGAAGACAATGATCTCCTATCACAGATGGTTAGTGAATATGAGATCAAAAAAGCGGTTTTTAATATAAGTCCAGCAGGTCCAGATGGATTCAATGGCACTTTTTATCATAAATATTGGTCTATTATTGCTAAGGATGTCATAGAATTTGTCAAGAACTTCTTCAATGGAAACAAGCTGACAAGATTGTATTATCATACATGTTTGGTTTGAATACCAAAAGTTGAATCCCCATCAATATTTGTTGAATTCATGCCAATAAGTCTGAGCAATTTTTCTGTTAAGACTATTTCTAAAGTCTTGGCTAGAAGGCTGAATCCAATGTTGCCTAAACTGATTTCAGAGAATCAAAGTGGATTTGTGAAGGGTCGACTTATCACTGATAATATGTTTCTTGCTCAGAAAATAATTCATGGGAAATCGGAACCTAATATAGGTGAAAATATGGTGATAAAACTGGACATGGCTAAAGCATATGACAGAGTATCTTGGGAGTTTCTGTTATCTATCCTAAGGAACATTGGTTTCTCTAGCTGGTAGATTGAGGTAATTGGTAGGCTGATCTCAGAGGTATGGTATTCAATTATTGTTAATGGCACAAAGAGTGGTTTATTCACTTCATCTCAAGGCTTGAAGCAAGGGAATCCTTTATCCCCATCTTTTTTTATTTTAGGAGGTGAGGTCTTCTCTAGATTATTGAATAGACTATATGATGATCAGAGATTTATTCTATTTTTCATGAACAATAGAGGGCCTAGAATTAACCACCTAGCGTATGCAGATGACATGGTTATATTTTGCGGAGGGAAGAGTAAATCTATAAAGCCAGTGATGAAGAAGATTAGGCTTTATGAAAAAAACTCTGGACAGAAAGTGAATGAAAACAAGAGCTTCTTTTGTACGTCTCCAAAATATCTATTTCCAGAGTTAACAGGATGATAGATAAAACTGGAAACAAGCATAAGCAATTTCCCTTCAATTATTTGTCATGCCCATTATATATAGGAAGAAAGAGGTTGAGTTACTTTGATGAGCTCCTTACCAAGATTAGAAAAAAAAAACCTCTGGTTGGAAATGCAAGCTTTTGTCTTATGGAGGAAAAGTGATATTGATAAAGCATGTTCTTCAAGCACTCCTAGCTTATACCTTAGCAGCAATGAATCCTCCTAAGGGCACATTTAAACTAATGGAAAGGCATTTGGCGAGATTCTTTTGGGGTACAAGCAATGATAAGCAAAGATATCATTGGTATGCTTGGAAAAATCTATGTTATTCCAAAGAGGAAGGAGGAATTGGAATAAAGAGGATGGAAGAAATTAGTAACTCATTTGCTTATAAAAGGTGATGGAAATTCAGAACTGAACGCTCTTTATGGGCATCCTTCTTGAGAGCAAAGTACTACTCTAGAGTACATCCTGTAGCTAAAGCCAGTAGTTCAAAACAGTCACATCCATGGGGAAAATTGATAAAGATCAAGAAGAAGGCAGAACAAAACCTCACTTGGAAAATATAAATGGGCAACAACAATCTATTGGCTGAGCTAAAACCATGTCAGGCAATATTTTCTAAAGACATGGTGGAAGATTACATTCAAGGAGGTACATGGAATGTTATGAAGTTAGCATAGATTATACCTGAACACATGATAAGTCAAATTACCAAATTAAGGATTGGAGATCAAAATGCACAAGACTATGCTATTTGGGACCCTGCAACAGATGGTCAATTTTCAACCAAATAGGCTTATCACCTTACTATCATGCCAAGGCAGAAGGATAATTTCAGGTATAAGGTTTGGCACCCTAAACTTCCTTTTAAAATATCATTCTTGGCTTGGAGATTAATACAAAGGAAGTTGTCATTTGATGATACCATGTGAATATTTGGAGGCAACATTGCATCAGATTGTGTCTGTTGCAATGATACAAAGAGAGAGACTCTTCAACATGTATTTCTAAAAGGTGATGCTGCTAACAAAATGTGGAGAAATTTTGGTGGACCTTTGGGCATTTATAAAAAGGCCACATCAATTAACAACTTGCTAAAGAAATGGTGGGAAACTAGGCCAAAATATGGGGTACATAAAATGGTGCTACACATCACACCAATTGTGATTCTATGGAAAATTTGGAAGCACAGATGCGCATGTAGATATAGGGAACAGAAAAAAATATGGCAGAGAACCATGGAACACCAGATTTGGTGGATAATTAAGATGACTATGGGGAGAACTTTCAAAAATTACGACTTTGAGAACTCGTGGATGGAACTATGTGGAATAATTGAAAGATTTAAACCTACTCCCAAATGAAAGATTGTTGAGTGGTTGAAACCTCTTTTAACACAGAGTGAAGATCAATAGTGATGGTAGCTTCTCAGAAGGAAAAGCACGAATTTGTGGGGTTGTTAGAGACAATATAGGTGGTATGATTATTTCATATTCAATTCCAATTGTATGTTCTAGTAACAATCTGGCAGAAGCACAAGCAGCACTTTTTGGTGTGGAATGACATGGTTATGTAAATTGTGACTTGGAAATGGGCTCACTGGTAATTGTAGATATGCTGAAAAACGGACACTCGACTAACTTGAAACTGAAGGACTCAATTGATGCATTGCGGCAGACTATCTCCAGTTAAATTGCACAGTTTCTCATTATTTTAGAGAAGCGAACCAAACTGCTAATAGTTTGGCGAAGTTTGCAGCTAGATTAATTGATCCTTGTATGTATTTTGACTGGCATTGTTTGCCTAGAAATGTAGTTGGATCTTACGAACTAGATAAAATGCAGCTACCTAGCATTAGGCTAAGGTATGACAAGGCTAACCTTTTTGTAAGCTAAGGTATTATACTGTTCATATAGGTGAACGTAGGTTAAGGTGAAAGGTATCTTGGCCTACTTTTGGAGTGTTGGCGGATACCAAACTGTTGTACCTGGTTGGGAGCTAATATATGAACACTTAAGAAAAAAAAATATGGTAAAAAAAATATTTTTCAAAATAAGTTGATTTTGACAGCTTGACTAAACAGAATGCCACCCCAAGAAATGATGAGAATTTTATTTTATTATTGCATTGTAATAAAGGGGTCTAAAACTGCATTTTTCTCTATCTTTTTCTCTTTTGGTCATGGTTTGACTAGTGTCATATAAACAATAAGTAGAGAATACCAACAAAATCCCCTTAATTAAGTACGTTAAAAAAAAAAAAGGAAACGTACGGATCATTAGTTTGGAATGTGAAGTTAAGTTTTGAAGCAAAGTTTACGTCATCAGTGACTTACTAATGGCAAATATTTGATATCTAGTAACTTTCAAAGTAAATAAGGCATAAATAATGCAGTCTTACTCATAGTGTAGGTAAGATCACCAATAAAGTGTCTTTTTTAAACTGTTAATTGAAAATTCCATGAGTTTTGAGGAGAAAATAAGTATGAAGAGAACTCATTTCATGTGAAGTCTTTTTTGCATTTTTGTCAGTTACGTACTTTTAACGCTATGGATCTTGTCAAAGAAAGGTAAATAATAAAGGCTTTCGATCCAAAGGGACACTTAAGCATTATCTCTTCTTTGCAATGCCTATAAATTGCCTTACTGTTGAGATTTAAGAGGTCCCAAAATCCTCAACCATTTCATTTATAATCTCTTCTCTTCACAGTTACAATTTTTAAATATTTTGTTACGCATTTACTTTACAATATGCTGAACTGTTGATAAATTAGGAGGTGAAAATTCTCTATTTAACATAGAGATTTATCTTTACATGATCACAAATGTAATGAAAATCGGGATTAATATAAACTTTAAACAGTTATAAAATTAAATAACTAAATAATAAAAGTAAAAAGGGTCTCCTCTTTACACTTTAAAACTTATAAATGAAACATCCCTCTCTTTTATCCTTCTTACTTAGTATTAGTACCCGCGCAATGTCCGGACAAATATTAAATTATGATTTGGGTTATTTGGATTATATGCAAATTACATTAAAATTTAAACCTTTCAGATAAAAATTACATATAATTATTAGATATTAGTTAAGAATTAGGACATGAAATTGTTTCTCATTTTCGTACTGGATAATATGTTTTCTTTTTTTATATCTGTAACAACCCAACCCCTTGATCTCAGTACTTGCATACATCATATTTGGCTAATTTTGAGATTGCCACTTGGCTTAAGGAGATGACTTCTTCCTCTTCTTTTAATAATATATGGATTATTGATATTACGTTACCTAATATATAATATTTCATGTTTTCATGTGGCCTTCATTAACTTTCTTCTTTATTTAATATCATTATCCATTTATATCCTTTAATATAATATTGATCAGCGTGTGATTTTTTAATCTTGATATAAATATTTATATTATTTTAATTTAATACTCGAAATTATTAAACTATTTAAATTTATTGATAATATTTTTAAGTATTATATAGTAAATTTTCAATATTTTGAATTAGTTAATTAATTAATTAATTAAAAAATAAGCTATATGTGGCGTTTCTGGTTCTGCCATTTGGCTAAATTAGTTACTAGTTAACAGTTAATTAGTCAATACCTTATATGTGGCTAATTTTAAAGCCGTTGGATCAATTAGAGGGCTCATTCCTCTCCTTTAATAATATATAGAATAGATTTATCTAGTAAAACTTTAATTTTGTGGTCATATCCATAGTTTGAGCTTTTTTATCATAATTTTAATATAATCTCAAGTTCAAATCATCTTTCCCTTCTATTTCTAATATTAAATATTTTTAAATTTTTAATTATTGCTATTAAATTACCTAATATATAATATTTCATGTTTTCATGCGGCCTTCATTAACTTTCATCTTTATTTAATATCATTAACCATTTATATCCTTTAATATAATATAGATCAATGTGTGATTTTTAAATCTTGATATAAATATTTATATTATTTTAATTTAATACTCGAAATTATTAAACTGTTTAAATTTATTAATAATATTTTTAAGTATTATATAGTAAAATTTCCAATATTTTAATTTAGTTAATTAATTAAGAAATAAGTTGTATGTGCTTTTTCTGGTTCTGCCATATGGCTGAATTAGTTATTAGTTAATAGTTAATTAATTAATACATTACACGTGGCTAATTTTAAAGCTACCACTTGGCTTAAGGATAGGGCTTCTTCCTCTCCTTTTAATAATGTATAGATTTTAATCTAATCTCAGTTTCAAATCATCTTTCCCTTCTATTTCTAATATTAAATATTTTTGAATTATTATTTATTTCTATTAAGTTACCTAATATATAATATTTCATATTTTCATGTGGCCTTCATTATCCAGTTATAATATGTAGATATAGCTATAGATTTCTCAAGGGTTTGTTTTTCAGCTTCAGCTGTATAGCTTGGAACGACGTGTTTGTCTTTTTGGTAGATGCCTTTGTTTGATTAAAGATAGAAAAAGAAAAATAGTCTTTCACTATTCTTATACACTTCTGATCCTTAAACTAAAATGAAACTTTCCTTGTTATGCATGTAACCTCTCTTGAAATCTATACTGAATGCTAAAATTGTAGGGGCAAGACTAACTTTCAATAATTGTAAAGTAAATGGAAGGTAGTAGTAAAATATACGAGATTACGAGTTTATATAAACTAAATTCCCATTACGCTATAGAAAAGTTTAAAAAATAAAGTGAAAACAGTACTAGTTAAATGGGGAAAAAGTAAAACTCATGGTGATCAGCATGGAAAGTAAACATTCCCCCTTCCCCTAACCCTAGTGAAAGCTAGCTTTCTAAAGCCAATATTCTTGCATGCTAGCACAGGTTGAAATAATTCATTCCTTTTCCTTGAAAAAAAAAACAGCAATCTCAAAATTTTAATAAAATAATAGTACATCTTAATAATTGTATCAACAGTTGTAACAGGATACAAACGTTATGTTTCAATATCATAAACGATTGAAACAAACATGATTGAGAAATTGCAGCACTTTCCATCAGCAACAGGACTTTCTAGTTATATCCGTTCACGCTTCGGATATGAAGAATTTGATCGATCAATTTAGGAAAGATGAAAACAAAAGGCCTCCTCTTTCTCTAGAACTTGATGACAAGTCTAAGTTCAAAACTAATTTCTTTGCAAGTTTGATACATTTGATGATTCTACCTGGTAGACAAAACCAATTTATCCTCAACATTTTCAGCTTAACTCTTTCATATAAAATTGAATTGGTTAATAAAAGCTACTGATCATGATATATTTTCTTTGCCATTTTTTCCATGTTTACAAAGTGTATAAAAATAGACCTAAAAAGCTTGGAAATGAAGAGACCATGCATGAGGCTCTTTAATCTCTAGATTCTAAACTAAAACACTACAAATTAAATATATATTAATATCTTTGCAATACTCAATGCAAACCTAATCCCAATTGAAGATCCAAAGATTTACACTTTTGTTTTGAAGCTGAATTAGGCAAAGTTGCTGAATTCATGACTTCTGCAGGCTTATTGTAATTTCCTCTTGATCTCTCTCCATGTGTAAGAGTAAACATACAAGAATCTTGCTGAAATGGCCATTTTCCTGCTAAGACTTGGGATTCTTGATCATAAGGGCTGAAACTAATTTGGGATTCATCGTACACTGTAAACTGATCAGAATTCCCAAAGAAAGAATTAGGATCATAAAACTGATAGTTGATATTATTATTGCTGTTTTGAAAAGGTTGAAGATAGCAACTTAAGCTGGCTTTTCTTGCTTGAAGTTGTAACATCTTTTTCCTCATTCTTTCCTTCTTGTGAGCATTTTGATGCCCTCCCAAAGCTTGAGAATTAGCAAATTGTTTGAAACAATATTGGCACTCAAATTTCTTCATTATTTCCTCATGATCAGGCTTACCATTTGATGCAATTAACTTTTCTTGATCTCTTCCTGATGAAACTGTGGAAGCTGATGATGAATTTACACTTTCATGATCTCCTTGATCTTCTTTAGATTTCTTTTGGATTTTTGGAGAAGGATCAAGCTCAAAACCAAAGAGTTTGAGCCTCTTGTTCTCTACACATGATTTAGTAGAGGATTCATAATTTTCTCCATTATTGGATAATGGAGAATGAAAAGTACTAGAGACATCCTTGGCCATTTTTTCTTGAGAAAAATGAATGAATTTGAAAGAGAGAAATAAGAATAAAAGAAAGATGATGTTCTTTGTGTGTGTGATGGACTAATTTGTGTTGTGCATACTCTTCCTTATATAGTAATTTCAATGGGCTTTTGACTAGCTAAAACGTAAGTTATGTACCCATACAATGTATATCGATGGTGTAAAATAATTTTATATGATCTTTAACCTATCATAGCAGGTTAGTTAGTATCTTATTAAGTTAATTATCGTCTTATAATAGAAATTTATTTTTAGATATAGTACAAATAAGTTGATTGATAAATGGCACAGGGCTGAGAGAAGCTTTTTTGACAATGACATGCAACACCAGCTGAGAGAAGCTTTTTTGTATATAATAAATGGCACAGGGCATAAATATACCAATAGTCAATATTAAAGAAAGGGAGAGGGAAAAGAATAGTCATATTTAGGAAGCTGTCTCTCATGCAATATAAACAAATCTTATAAATAGTAATGTGGTAGATACACCATAAACTTTTCCAACCAAAGAGGATTCAGTGTGTATGATTAAAGACTAAATTTATCTTTTATTCTTACTTTTGAAGAAAATACAAAATAAAAACATGCAATTATGGTACCACTTGATTACTTAAAAACAAATATTCCATGCTTGAGAAGAGGAGAATGTTTTAAATATTTGAAATGCAATACAACAAAAGTCAAAGAAAGATGAGGATGTAATCACCTGGAAGGACTCAACAAATCTATCACTGTACTTAAAAGGCTTATTTAACACTTGTTTTATTGACCAATTGGTTAGTGGATTATATTCATGTATTGTTCTCTACCAAAAGCTAATAAAATATTAGAAAAATAAAATTCAATTTCATTTAAATAAATATATGTGGCTGACTAGTCCCATCTACTACAGCACTCTAAATTATATTCATGCACTAATAACTGTAGAGTTCTGATTATTCAGCACTTAAATGAAGGTTCTTTGCAATTATCCACACTCCTATTCATTAAAAAATGTGAAAGAAATAGGGTTTATCTTGACCATGTCAAAAGGAATGCAATTAAAAAATATGATGGGAGATTAGTTGCTAAACAAAGGAATATTAAGGAAGTGGTTGATGAGGTAAGCATATATACTAATTAGGGTCTTCTATGAGATCTGAGCATATCTTCTTAGAGCAAACAAACCATATAATTTAATTGTTCAAGGTGAATCAAGTCATCATCTAATATCGTTCAAATATATTTAAACAATATATTACATTATTTATTAAGCAAAGGCATTTATGTTGACAGTTGTTCCCTTTTGATTGGGCCCCATAAATTGTAACTTTGTGGGACATATTAGAAACTATTAGATTTTGTGTGCTTATTCCATTGTCTCTTATAAGATCTTCCATTGGTGAAGAAAAATTAGTCCACCAATCAATCTTTTCATTCTCATCAATTCCCACTCCTTTTTCTTGAATTCTCTTAATTGTTTTTCTTTCTTTCTAGTTTTTTTTATGACAACAGTGGTGTCCGGATCACTATTGTACGTATCTAAATATTTTATTGAATTTATGTTATTTTTATTCAAAAGTATCGAGTGACTCTACCCATCAAAATTTAGGTAGATAGATTTTGAAATTTGAATTTCAAGATTTGCACCTATTTCACTGATCCGCTAACCCATACCTTTTGATGGTTTTTTCTTCTTTTTAGTCTATTCGAATGCTTTAGGAGAAAAATTCCAATTTGGCATGCTGTCATCAGGCTATTTCTCTATATCAACATGTGGAATACATTTTCCTTTAATTTTTGAAGGACTAACCTTGGAATTAGATTTTTGGTGGGTGGTTGGGTTGGTTATTAATCTTTGATTGATTTCTTCTTCATTTCATTTATCTTATATTCCTATCTTTGCCTTTGTGTAGATTACAGGATCATAAGTGGCCCCTCCCATCAGCCAACTCCTTTAAAAAGTCTTACTTCCATCTATTAATTGTATTTTACTTCTATTCAAGCGACAAAATCCCTTAAGAAACTCAGATGTTTTTTTTACTCAAAAGAATGCCAAAATTGACACAGCAACACAAAGTCAAAAATATTTCACTAGAAAAAGAAGCTTCAGTGAAGCATGGTTTTTTCTCTTTTCTTTTCTTTAATTTAATTAATCTTGGCATGTCATTAAGGAATGTTTAATTAACTGACCAATACTTATCGCATGTCGTTGAGCTTTTTGCCAATTAAGACAAATCAAATCAAACTCATTTCAAAGGGTTCATGTGCATAGTTCAACTAAATGTAACTTTAGGAGGGAGAGTTTTAATTAAAGTCCTTTTGTCCCTGATATTATAATTAATTGTTGTCGTTTAAGTAAAGCAAGACAAGATAAGTAAGAAGAGAGAGGAGTATACGAGATGCGATAATACAAGTAATCCCTATGTACTATTTAAGTTAGATAAAAAGATATTGGAATTTTGTGAACTGGACATATGCCATCTGTCCTCCATTTCATTATTCTTTTAAAAAAAATAAGATTAACAAAATATCTATGGCACTCACCAATATCATAATTGGCAATAACAATATAATAAACCACTATAACTTTATTAGTAATTTTGCAAGTTCAATGTAAGATAACAGGTGTACAAAGAATCATATCATATTATCGCAAAACCCAAACCTATTGCAAAGTGTGCAAGTTTCTATCTATAAAATAGAGAAGATAAAGTGCTGAAGAATATGCAGACTTGTGTAATTCAAAAATTGGACTTGGAGAAAAAACAAGGATATGAAATTAAGCTAGTTGCATGAGAACGAAAAAAGACAAAATTGACCATAAACCTAATATTCTAGCAATGTTAGTTTAATACCTTATTCTATGAGGAAAAATTGAATAAGTAGTTGTGAATGAGATCATGAGAATCCATTTGGATGGTACAATAATCGATTGAGTAGGGACTGAGGTTTTGAAATTCTCTAGCTCGAGCCAAGTTACTTCATTTTTTAATTTATAAAGTGCCACCACAAGTTTTAATAATTTAGTATTAAGAGTATAGGAATGCATAGCACAAGTTTTTGTACCCAAACTTTGATGGAAGTTGAAATGGTCCCTCCCTTCTATCCACACATGATTTTTTTTAGAGGACTCTGGACTCTGCTATAGAGTTTTATTTTCCCTTAACTTTTAATAAAATTATAAAAAGGATATTTGCCGGCAAAATCTCCAAGTTTTAGACTAAATGACGCCCAAAAGATTTTCTCTGAATGTTTTGTCTACGAATAATGTTGAGTCCATCTTTTCGACTGAAGATCTGTCTTAGTAGAAATCACAAGAAATTGTAAATAACAGTCACGCAGTATGAGCTTTCGGCATTTGGTGTCTCAGTCTCACAGCATTTGGCTATACATCTTTAAGTTTTCAAAAGACATTTTCCCAGAGATGGATCCACGCAAGCCAAACTACTTTTTAAAGTTTGTTGGCAAAATTACCACTACATCCAGAGGCGAAAGAAAGCTAAGAACTGGAATTTTCCGAGAGAAAAATAGACGATGCTTACATTGCTCTATCACAACCCTGTTCACGGTTTTAACTTTTAAGTACAAATTATTTCAAGCACGAAATCGTTACTCGTGTTTGGTTAACTCGTACATAAAATGTTTGGTCAAGTCTTATAGTTATATATTATAGTTCGAGAAGTAAATAATTATCGTGTCACACTTGCTGACAGCATTATTGATACAATTCTAGGGTTCACCAAACACTATAGAGAATCAGGTTCTCTATCGGTTTCCACAGATTATACAAACACAGCAGAAAGTAAATAACACGGAGAGTTTTTACGTGGAAAATTTTCAGCTCAACAGGATTAAAAATCACGATCTACCCTTGTAGGATTTCAACTTCACTATTGAGCAACTTTCAGATTACAACCTATGCAACCTAGAAATTAACCTCTTAATCCCTCACTAACTTATAACATACTATTACAAGTCACTTTGTAATAACTCTATTACAAAGACTTTACAACTCGACTAACTCTAGCCAAGACACAAACACAAGGGTTTATGATTTACAAAGGGTTTCCTATGGAATGCTTCTAAACAAGCTAAGTAGGAATTACAATTGAAGAACTATTACAAAGTTACAACTCAACTAAGGACATACAATAACTTGATATGGGGAACTGGTCCATAGTAGTGTTGTTCTTTGTTCTTGATGCAATTGAGAATCGTTTTCTTAATGATCAATCACAGTGAGTGTGCTTGAGTAAATTCTCTAAGTATTCAAGTGATTTGTTTTACCTTCCTTGATGTTAATAATGCATTTGTGACATCACTAGGATGATGTAAGCAAGGTAGGTAAAAGACACTCCCCATAAAGTTGGCTGCTGCATTGTTTATGTACTATAGCATGTGCAGGCAGCAACTTTACAGCTGGGGCTATTGACTTGTGTAGCTTCCTCAGGAAACGGTAGCTATCTGTTCCCTTTGTTGTTCCTTTGACTCTGAAGAGTTGAACCATATCCCAAGTTGGAACATTTTGATCTTAAGGTTTTGAGAATGTGTAACAGTTTCCTTATCTGGTTCTTGACAGTAAGTTTGTTAGATCATCAAAACATAACAGGGATATACATATAGCCTATCAATTTCCCCCTTTTGATGATGACAAACTTATAATTCAAATTCCCCCTAAGAACCAGTATTTCCTAAATTTCCCCTGAATCTGTTTCCCATCCTTGTTCCCCCTGAATTATTTTTCCCCCTTTTGGCATCATAAAAAGATTAGTAACAGGCTTATAGTAGAAAGAAGTCTAGCTTGAGTTAACTCATGCCACTTGTGTGCACACAACATGACTAAAAACAGAGCATAAAGACAAGGCATATATAGCAAAAAGGGAAAAACTTCCAGTAAACAATTTGGATTGGAAAACAGGGAGCAGAGTCAATGTTACTAACAACCATCCACAATTCAGAACAACAAAAGCAAATACCACAAACATCATAAAAAAAATATTAATCATAGGAAACCAATACTTAAGACTTGACACTAAGGGGACACAGTTTAGGGAGCACTGGAAAGAGAGGGCTTAGAGGCAGAGGCAAGGGTTTGGAGGACGAGATCCATTCGCGCATTCGCCGACATTTGCTCATTGAGCAGTTTCTCTTTCAGGTCCTCCACATGTTTCTTGAGCGCAGCATTCACCTTAGTCAGACGGGCAACCTCTTCACTTTGAGAGATACTGGAACCAGGTGCCTCCTGAAGTTGACTCAACTGACTCTCAAGAATAGCATTCCTTGCTTTCGATTGTCTTATCTCAGCAGTAGCACTGTTCTGAGCGTTGATCAACTGAGAAATGGTAGAAGTGCTTCCAACTCCTCCAGCCCTATCAATACACTCACATTCTTACAGAGTGGACTTGGAGAAAGTTTGCTTCTTAGTGCCCACTTTAGCTTGTCCCAGAGGAACCTTGAAGTACTCAAAGACCTTGGTGAGAAGGAACCCATAAGGAAGCCCATGATTACCATCTTTAAAATCTGCCACTTTCTGCTTGTACTCTATCATGATCATAGGCATGTTGATGGCAGTGAAGTTGTCCAGTACTTCCATGAGGAACAGGTCTGCACGAGAAGTGATAGATCACCTCTCAGCATGGGGGAGCAAGACCTTGTTCACCATCTCAAATAGCAGTTAGTACACTGGAAGGAGGGCCTTCTTCTGTACCCGTTCCCCTTGCTGAACTGCTCTGTCCTTCAGGATGGAATTTCTGAAATTTTGAGAACAAGATCCCGAACACTAGACAGCCCTTCAGCAGGCACACCCAGAATAGATCTCAATAAAGCAGAGTCCATTGCCATATCAACTCCATTCACCAACACGCAGATGTGATCATCCTCAACTTTGAAGAGGTCGGCATAGAAACTTTGAACTTCCTTCTCATACACCTTTGGAGCATCATTTGTGAACAAATGTGTCCACTGTTGAAACTCACAAATTTCAACCAGCTGTCTCATACCAGCCTCCTGTCAGGGGCAAATGTGCGTCCCCATAGAACCTTTTGATTCCTCAACTTTTTTTTCCCAACACTATTTGGATCACCAACTTTGGCCTTTTTTGAGGAACCAGGTTCCTCATCAGTATCAGCTTTTCTGAACATTCTTTCCTTTTTCATCAGACTTCATAGAATTTTCACCCAATTCTTCCATCACCCTGGCAGCAGACTCTTCAACCAACTTATCACCAGATTCTTTCACCACATTTGCACTAGCGATAACATCATCAGACTTGTTCAAACTTTCAGCAGACACAGAAGATCCCCTTTTAGGCTTGGGGAGACCATGCTTCTGTGAGCGCTTTCTAGTCAAGGAACCAGGTTCCTCTTCTACTTCATCATCCACATTTACCACTAGCATTGTCTTCTCGCTCACAACTTTCCCATCTTTCACTAATTTTCTTCTCCTTGACTTAGTTTGGATGTTCTTAAGCGCAGACTCAAGAGCCTCCTTCATTTGCAACCTTGTAGTAGGTCTCTTATGAGTAGACTCTTGAGCAACCATTGGTCTACGCCTAGTCAAGCTAGCAATTGGCATATCATCAGAATCCTCTTCACTTTCCCCAACTATTTCTTCAGACTCAGATCTCATCTCAGGCACAACCACAGACAAAGGCTCAGCATCGAAATGAGGGGAGGGAGCAGGATCAATACTGACCTGGGGCTCTTGAGAGGACCCCTGAGTTGGATCCTCTGAGGAGGGATCAGGTCCCTCATTTGGGACCCTAGTAGTATTGTCACGTGCCGACTGTTAAACATGCACAAGTTTTCTACCCTCTACTACAGTCCTAGACTCTTCTCCCTGAGCCTCAGACCCATCCCCATTTCCTTCTATAACAACCCCTTCATTAGCTATAGATAGTATGTTCTCTATTGCTTCTTTCTCTTGTAACTCCATTGAAATCGCAAAAGAAGAAGAAGTTGTACTTGTAGGCTCAAGATTAGGAATTGAAGCATTCTCAGAACCAGCAGTTGGATCTACATTTGAGCCTTCATCCAAAGGAAGACTAGAGATTTCTTGATTCTCTTCTTTAACAACAGGACCCTTTTCTCCCAGTTTTTCCGGCGAGGCAGGAGGAGAGCTTGTAACCATAAATCTTTTAGGAGTTGTGATTTTGTGACTCCTATGAGAACCAGAACTCGATTGGGTAGGAGAAGAGATGAAGTGTGGGGGTGACTCTGCCCTAGAGTTTTGGTTAGTGGTGGTATTGAGGGAGGAGTCTAAAATCGGTGGTTGAATGGTTGAGGACTCAATGAGGGCGTCACTTGGAACACTTAAGGTTTCGTGATTTTCAGCCATGGAGAGAAGTGATGAGTTGAGGAGAAGAGATGGGTAGTTTGAAAGTGAGAAAGAGGAAGAAAAATTTTAACGTTTGATGTGAGGAGTTGTGACAATGATGGATGTATTTAAGATTGATGAGGGACCGGTTAAGAAAAGGCGACAGTTTTGGGAGTCGGGTCGACTTCTAACGGGTGAGACGTTTGGGATCACAAGACTCAAAGAAAAGAGACTGACACACTGATGATGTGGCACTTGTTTTAACCGTTTAAAATTGTGCATGAGAGAACAAAGAAACTACTAACCTGTGTCAGGAGAACCAGGTTCCCTGACTAATCCTGCATCAGTAAGTTTTGCCCTTTTTACCAGCGCGTACTGCATCAACTGCCTATTTGCTCTGTAATCATCATACGTGTCTACCTATAATGGTATAGATATGAGTTAGACTTTGCTAGAAAATACTTTTTAGCTAATTGTACCTGAACATTTCTTTCATAGCCAATCATCGAGGGACCAGGTTCTCAGTTGGGCTTTATCAACCCCAGTGCCAGACGATTTCTTTCAAAATGTTCTCTACTCAAGGCCTTGGTAAATATGTCCGCAATCTGATCTTCTGTGCTGCAGAATTTCATGCAAATGAGCCCCTTTTCAACATTGTCTCTGAGGAAGTGGTGACGCACATCAATGTGCTTGGTTCTCTTATGTTGGACTGGATTTTTGGCCATATTTAGTGCACTTGTATTGTCGCATAGGAGAGACACACAATCTAAGAACACTCCAAAGTCTTCCAGCTGTTGCTTGATCTACAGCGATTGAGCATATCAAGAAGCAGCTGCTACATATTCTGCTTCTGCAGTTGAGAGTGCCACTGAGTTTTGCTTCCTTGTACCCCATGAGATTAGGCAAGAACCCAGGAAATGTGCCATTCCAGACGTGTTTTTCCTGTCCACCAGATATCCTGCATAATCAGCGTCAGCATACCCAATAAGATCAAAGCTGTCACCTGAGGGATAGTAGAGGACCAGGTCCTGCGTTCCTTTGAGATATCTCAATATTCTCTTGGCAACCTTCAGATGAGATTCCTTTCGATTGGATTGAAACCTTGCACAAAGGCCCACATTGAACACAATGTCTGGTATGCTTGCAGTGAGATACAAGAGTGACCTGTGATCTCTCTATACATGGTCTGATTTACAGGAGAACCAGGTTCATCCATGTTTAGACGAGTAGTTGTGGCAATAGGAGTGTCAATAACTTTTGATGTTTCCATGTCAAACCTTTTTAGCAGCTCCTTGATGTACTTCTGCTGACTTATCATTGTTCCCTTTTGAGATTGCTTCACTTGAAGTCCCAGGAAGAAATTTAATTCTCCCATCATACTCATCTCAAACTCACTCCCCATGAGTTTTGCAAACTCTTCACAAAGAGAGTCAATTGTGGCTCCAAAAATAATATCATCAACATATACCTGAACAATGAGCAGGTTCCTCCCTCGTTTCTTCAGAAAAAGAGTGTTGTCAATTTTCCCTCTTGTAAAGTCATTTTCTAGAAGAAACTTTGATAACCTTTCATACCAAGCCCGGAGAGCCTGCATTAGCCCATACAATGCCTTGTCCAGCTTGAACACATGCTCAGAATGCTCGTGACACTCAAATTCAGGTGACTGCTTGATATAAACTTCTTCTTTCAGGTAGACATTTAGAAATACACTTTTGACATCCATTTGGAACAATGTGAATTCCATATGAGATGCAAAGGCAATAAGAATTCTAATAGCTTCCACTCGAGCAACTGAAGCAAATGTTTCATCATAATCAATCCCTTCTTCCTGATTATAGCCTTGAACTACAAGCCTTGCCTTGTTTCTTGTTGTATTTCCAAATTCATCAAGTTTGTTCCTGAATACCCACCTGGTCCCTATGATAGTTTGATCTGCAGGTCGAGGAACTAGGTGCCATACCTTGTTTCTTTCAAATTGATGCAACTCCTCTTGCATGGTTGTGATCCAGTCTGCATCTTTCAATGCTTCTTTGATATGTTTGGGCTTTATTTGGGAAAGAAAGGCTGAAAAGGCAAGTGAGTTTTTTGCTTTTGATTTGGTTTGAATTCCTAAGTCAAGAGGGGTGATTATGTTGTCAAGAGGATGTGAGCTTTTATGTTTCCAATTTGGTGCCTGAATCCCATTGGCAGAGGACCCAGGTATGTCAGACTAAGGTTCTTGGGCGCTTCTTACTTTAGCAAGTGAATTACCCTGGACCGCATCAACAACTCTATTTTCAGCTTCAGTTGGTGTGATCAGGGGACCAGGTTCCTCTCCAATAGACGGAGGTGTACTCGCATCATCTTCATTGGATTCCTTTACATGACTCATCATGTCTGTTTTTCCATTTGCTATGTCAATAACTTCTCCTGGAACAGATAAAGGTACTCCATCTTGATTGGCATGTCTGTCTTTCTCATAGGAGAGGTGAGATTCATCAAAGATCACATGTATACTTTCCTCAAAATATTGAGTCCTTTTGTTGTATACTTTGTAAGATTTTCTTTGAGATGAGTATCCCGGAAAGATTCCTTCATCACTTTTGGCATCGAATTTTCCAAGGGCTTCCTTTCCATTGTTGAGAACAAAGCATTTACACCCAAAAGTCCTTAGATGTGTCAGCTTGGGCTTCCTTCCATTCAGCAGTTCATATGGAGTCTTGTTCAGAAAGGACCTGATCATGCACATGTTCACCAAGTAGCAAGTAGTGTTGACAGCTTCTGCCCAGAAATTCTTTGCAATCCCACTGTCAATCAACATTGTCCTTGCCATGTCTTCAAGAGTTCTATTCTTCCTTTCCACAGCACCATTTTGTTGAGGTGTTCTTGGAGCTGAGAAATTGTGAGTGATACCATTTTCAGTACAGAACTCATCGAATTTGGCATTGTCAAACTCTATCCCATGATCAGACCTGATGCAGGCAAACTTATTACCCCATCTTCACTTGGATCTTTTTGGCAAAAGCAGCGAACACTTCAAAAGTTTCATCCTTGGTTCTGAGAAACAAGGTCCAGGTGAATCTGGAGTGGTCATCAACTATCACAAAGATGTACTTCCTTCCTCCTCTTCTTGGCACCCCCATAGGTCCACATAGATCCATGTGAAGAAGATCAAGTGGCCTTGAGGTACTGACTTCCTTTTTAGGCTTGAACGAGGATCTGACTTGCTTGCCTTTTACACATGCATCACACACTTTGTGATCCTTGAAGCTTGACTTGGGCAGACCACGAACCAGGTCCTTCCTGTCCAATTTGTTCACCAACGTGAAGCTTGCATGACCCAGCCTCCTATGCCATAATTCAGCATCATCATCAACAGCACTTAGACAGATGATATCACCATTCTGCAGAGACTCAAAATTAGCAACATAGATATTTTTGTATCTTCTTGCCACTAGTACCACCTCACCAGTCACTAGGTTTGTGACTGTACATATTTTTGACACAAATTCCACCTTGTTTCCCTTGTCACAGATCTGGGAAACACTAAGCAAGCTATACTTCAACCTGTTCACGTAGTACACATTTTCGATTGAGTATGAGAGAGACTTCCCAATCCTTCCAACTCCCAGAATGTATCATTTCTTGCCATTTCCAAAGGATACACTCCCTCCTTGCAGGACCTTAAGTGAATGGAAGTCATTTGTACTTCCAATCATATGCTTTGAGCAGCCACTATCCATGTACCATTGTAGGCTGCTTCCTTTCATTGTTCCCTACACAAGAAAATCAAGAGTTAGACTTAGGAACCCAAACAAGTTTGGGTCCCTTGTAATGAGGAAAGGGGTGAATGAGGGATCTTCTGGTCCAAGCAGGCATTATGTATTATTTATATGAGGGTCCAGGTTCTCTACCAATAGTTACTTTTTCAGCAAAAACTTTATTTTTCTGTTGTGACTGAAATTTGGCCATACAGTTTTCTTTAAAGTGCCCAGTGTTACCGCAGTGAGTGCAAAGCTAATTGTCAGGTACAGTAACGTACTTGCTATGAGATTTGTAGGGAATCTTTTCCCTTTGGAACCCAATCCCTTGCCTGTTTCCCCCATTATTGGTGTACATGGCAGTGATAGCATCAGAGGACCAGGTCCACTTGAGTAATTTTTCAAGATCACTCTTCACTCTACCTAGTTCTTCCTAAAGTTGTTTGTTTTTCTCAAGCTCAGCACACAGACTAGACTTCACTAAACTTAACTCACTTTCAAGCTTAATGTGTGCCTCACTTGCAACTTTCTTTCTCTTTTGATAATTTTCAGGCCTACTCTCTATTTTAAGTTCCCCAATTGCCTTCAAGTCCACTACCACCACTAATAGGTCATCTCTCTCATGCTCAATGTTAGCAACTCTCTCAGCTAAGGCTTCTTTTTCCTTTCTTACACACTCAAAGGTCTCTTTTAGGTCTATCACAGTGACCATTAGATCATCTCTTTCATGTTCTATATATGCAATTTTTTCATCTAAGGCATCCTTCTCTTTATTCAGGTTCTCAATTGTTTCCTTTAAATCAACAACAACAATTACTAAGTCATCTCTGATTTGTTCTGCTTCTCCTAACTCCATAGTTAAAGCATCTTTATCATTTATAAGACTGTGATAAGCATCAATTAACACATTTGCCAAAGACGTGAGTTTTTTAGGAGAATAAGATTTCAGATTTCTCTGAACATCCAGAAAATTTACCTCATCATCGTTGTCATCTTCATCATCATCAGATTGGGCCATCAAGGAAAAGATTGAGTCATACTCAGTTGCTTCACTTTCCACTGCCATCATTGAACTATCACCATGATCATTTTCTTCTTCAGATTCGCTGGAGGAGTCTCCCCATGCAGCAAGAGCTTGCTTTACAACATTGCCAGCGGCATTCTTTCTCTTGAAGCGTTTATCAGGAATCGGGTTCCTCTTAGTTGCGTTATCAAAGTTGTTTTTGTACTGATCTTTCTTTAGGAGAGGGCAATCCTTGATGAAGTGTCCTGGCTTGCCACATTTATGACAGAGGTCATAATTTTTTGGCTTGCTAGAACTTCCCTTTTTTGGAATGCCTCCATTCTTGCGAACCATCTTCTGGAATCTTCTTGTCAAGTAAGCCATATCACCATCCTCTTTACATGAATCATTGATGTGTATCTTGAGGACCAGGTTCTTCTCCCTTTTGGGTTCTCTTCTTTCATTGTCCTTCTTCTTCTTCATTTCATATGTTTTCAGATTGCCGACAAGTTCATCTATGGTCAGTGTCTACAAGTCCTTCGCCTCTGTAATGGCGTTCACTTTGCTTTCCCAAGAACTGGGTTGTGCACTAAGGATTTTCCTGACAAGCTTGTTTCTTGGAATAGTTTCACCAAGAGAGTGAAGCTCATTAATGATAGAGGTGAAGCGAGTATGCATATCTTAGATGAATTCATCATCTTTCATCCTTAAGAGCTCCAGATTTCTGAGGACATGATACTTGATAGGAAGATGTGGAGGTCGAGTATTAGGGTTGTAAGTTAGGAGGTAGTTGAGTCGTGTCTTACTTCGTACCATTGTGGGACTAGCCATTTAGGGGTTTTGTCTAAGATAGCTAGTGGCAATGTTGTGGCTTACTATTTCGCTTTTTAGTGTATGTCCTATTTACTAGCTATCGCTTTTGCTTTGCATCTTTCCTCTAGATTTCATGGTGTTTCTATTTTTCTTATGATTATTGTGGCGATACTAATATTTACTAATACTGTCTCCTTTTGCTTTGCATCTTTCTTCTGGATTTCATGGTGTTCCTATTTATCCTATGAGTGTTTTTGTGATACTAATATTGTCTCTCTTTTTGTCCTTTTGTCTTTGTTTTTTTTTTTGAGCCGAGGATCTTTCGAAAACAGCCTTTCTACTCCTTCGGGGTAGGGGTAAGGTCTGCGTACACGCTACCCTCCCCAGACCCCATTAATGAGATTTTACTGGGTGGTTGTTGTTGTTGTTGTCATCCTGAAGAGCTCGTATTCAGTTGTGAGCATGTCGATCTTGGATTGCTTAACCTGTGTTGTTCCTTCGTGAGTTGTCTGAAGAGCCTCCCAGATTTCTTTTACTGATTGGCATCCCGATATCCTGTTATATTCATCAAGACCAATGCCAGACACAAGAATTTTCTTTGCACGAAAGTTCTTTTCTATGGCCTTTCTATCAGCGTCATTGAATTCCTTCCTCGTCTTGGGAATGGATACAGCAGGGTCGCCAAGATTCTTGGTGGGAACAAAGGGTCCATCACAGATAACATCCCATAGCTCTGAATCTTCATCCATGATGAAGTCGTGCATCTTAGTCTTCCACCATCCATAATACTGGCCATTGAACCTTGATGGCATGTAGGTACACTGACCTTCTTCAAAGTTCGGTGGAGCAGCCATGAGGATCCTTTCTAAGTATTAGCCTGATAGAAAGAACTGGCTCTGATACCAATTGATACAATTCTAGGGTCCACCAAATACTATAGAGAACCAGGTTCTCTATCGGTTTCCACAGATTATGAAAACACAGCAAAAAGTAAATAACACGGAGAGTTTTTACGTGGAAAATTTCCAGCTCAACGGGATTAAAAACCACGACCTACCCTTGTAGAATTTCAACTTCACTACTGAGCAACTTTCAGATTACAACCTATGCAACCTAGGAATTAACCTCTTAATCCCTCACTAACTTGTAACATACTATTACAAGCCACTTTGTAATAACTCTATTACAAAGACTTTACAACTCGACTAACTCTAGTCAAGATACAAACACAAGGGTTTATGATTTACAAAGGGTTTCCTATGGAATGCTTCTAAACAAGCTAAGTAGGAATTACAATTGAAGAACTATTACAAAGTTACAACTCAACTAAGGACATACAATAACTTGATATGGGGAACTAGTCCGTGGTAGTTTTGTTCTTTATTCTTGATGCACTTGAGAATCGTTTTCTTGATGATCAATCACAGTGAGTGTGCTTGAGTAAAATCTCTAAGTGTTCAAGTGATTTGTTTTACCTTCCTTGATGTTAATAATGCATTTGTGACATCACTAGAATAATGTAAGCAAGGTAGGTAAAAGACACTCCCCATAAAGTTGACTGCTGCATTGTTTCGGCACTGTAGCGTGTGCAGGCAGCAACTTTACAGCTGGGGCTATTGACTTGTGCAGCTTCCTCAGGAAACGGTAGCTATCTGTTCCCTCTGTTGTTCCTTTGACTCTGAAGAGTTGAACCATATCCCAAGGTGGAACCTTTTGATCTTAAGGTCTTGAGAATGTGTAACAAGTTCCTTATCTGGTTCTTGACAGTAAGTTTGTTAGATCATCAAAATATAACAGGAATATACATATAGCCTATCAATTATGTTTTTGCCCCCTGCTTCAACCTCCCTCCCATTCAAGAGACCTAAGGGTGGAATTGTTGTTGTAACGTTGTTCATCCAAAGAGCCAAGGGTGGGTGCCATTCCCAAATGTCTGGCGATAGATTTGTCACTTGGGTGTCTATTAGTGTTTGTTCAGATAAGAATAGTACTAAATATGGTATATTAATAATGGTGGAGATTAATTATGTTAAAATTATTTCTTATCGAATTTTTGGTTTGGAAAATTATTTGTTTACGAAAAATACCCTCCACATTCGTTGGAAAGGATTTGAAAAAGATTTGAAAGAGCAATTATGTTTCTATACATGCTATCCACGTGCTAAAATCATGATATTGCTAATGTCACAGTTTGCTATGTATAAGAATAGTGCTGAATAGGATATATAACTAATACAAGTATCCATTTTACATAGGTTAAAAATACTACCAAAGAAGTAATTATTAATATTAAAGCTAATACATATATTATTTTTCCTAATGCATCCTATCAAACGACCCCTCTGCAAAATGGAAAAGCAATGTCAAATGACCTGGTGATACCCTAGTGACTTGAGAAGTGCAATATCCGGAGTTCCAGAACCCCAAATTTGTCCTCGCCACTACATTGACCAATTGCTCAAAAGAAGAAAATTCAAAGATCACGTAGTTCTGCAGAAAAATAGTGGCATCCCTAAAACAAGACGGATCTAGATTAACATTTAGTACTTAATTCCCCCCCCCCCCCAACCAAAAAAAAGAAACGGTACAAAAACAAAGTGGCCACGACATCACCCTTTATCAACTTAGGAACAAGGTTCAAATTCCAAGAAGAGCTCCTCTCATCTTCTACCCTTTCCTCTCCCATAAACGGGCCTATCCCAGACCCCAAAAGAAGTTGCAAGGAAAAAACAAAAAGGAGACAGAAAAATCCGCCACCAACTTAACAACATCAACCAAACTTATAAGCATACTTGCAAGACGCTTTGCACACCCTACTTTAACAAGCGCATCAACGTATTCAAAAGATTTTTACTTCACCAGACAAATATATGCGCATGTGGCAGCGGGCTCATTCATTTCCCATATCTTTCACAGTTCAAATAAAAAAGAAAGCTACCCGCTAATTCTTCGGAATTACATGAATGGAATTCCAAAATAATGAGGATCACAAAGAAGAGAAGGCAAAATCAGTGACACAACAAAAGAATCAGACTTTTTTCGGCAAAATATTTTGCCCTGTATAGAAAAAAAACTACAGAATTGACAAAGGGGATCTAACAACTGATCCATATCATTGCTCGTCCAGCTAGAACGAGAAGGAAATACATGCTCTATAAGGCTTCTGAAGAGTTGCATGATCTCACTTCAGGTCTCATGGTTTTTGCATCAAAGCTCCAATATGCATCTGAATTGCATCAGTTCACGTAATCATACTTTGTCTCTTGGCACGGGATGCTAGGGCAAGCAGAATCTTTTTTC
Organism: Nicotiana otophora; assembly: GCA_000715115.1. NCBI lineage: Eukaryota > Viridiplantae > Streptophyta > Magnoliopsida > Solanales > Solanaceae > Nicotiana > Nicotiana otophora. The sequence goes on along the minus strand of AWOL01S0015674.1, from coordinate 25,771 downwards.
TCGGACCCTACAATTTTAGGCATCTCTTTCAGAAAAGCTAGGAGTGAAAAAAACCATAATTTCAGAACTGCTAAACCAATAAAGCAAAAGGGTAAAGACAGGTACATTATAACACATGCCAAACTATAGATATGTCATCATGTGGAAATGCTTCCCCAGAGTCACTTTCCTCTGACTTACATCCACAGGATCGTGGATGTTGGGCCGAGAATATCAGTTGAAGACAAAAGAAAGGCCCCTGAGCTCCCTCTGTCTCTCTCTTTGTAAGCATGAATGCTCTCCTGCTCACTTTTCTCAAGGTTCTAACAGAGGGAGGGCAGTTCATTATAAAGTCATCTGAGAAGATAAGTCATGCTTTCTCTTTCCAAATGAATGACTACTTGATTTTATATAGTTATTAGGAGAAGGATCGATACATGTAATTATAATATACATGATTTTTGGATAACTAAGAAATCTCCTAGGGCTAGTGGCCGCACGGTTCGAAAACTCTATGGATAACGGGCCCATCGCTCTACACTTCTCCACTTAGTAATTATAATATACATTGACGGTGCAAACGCGGATCGACATTTTTTTTTTGTTTCCGAAAACTGGTTAAAGAAGAAGAAGTAATTGCGAAAATGGTCCGCTGTAACTCTTGTATCATGTAATATATTTTAAATATTTCCTAGTCGGAAGGTAAAATTATTTCGAGATAGCTTAAAAGAAAGTTTGGACATATAAGTGCCACACAAGGAAAAAAAGGAATTCAATTAAGCAGAAAAGGCAAATCAGAAAATTTATGACCGTGAACACCCCAAAAGAAAAAAGTGGGAACATGAAGAAAAGAAACACTCACACGCACAACAAAATCCAGAGCATTCAACTGAGACACTAGGTCTCCAAGAATAGATCAAATATCGCATTTAATAAGAGCATACCATGGGTACTCCCAACTCTTTCAGATCATTGTCACCCATCTGCTTCAATGAATACAGATCCACCTGCAGCACAGTTCAAGGTAAATATGTATAATAGCTGAAAAGAATTTACACCCGCAATTCATCAACAATTCAATAAAAAATGACGTATTAACACATTGGTGACAAGAAATAGAGTAAACTGAGTTCAAGGACCGAATCATATCAGCAAACTGAGTCTAACAAAAGAAAACATGAACAGATGCTCCTAAATCAACCCTCTTGTATGACTTCCCATACATGAAAGACATTCACATTTAAACTTGACATGAAGGTACACGTTTATGAAGACGTATGATGTGGGGAGTCACAGCCAGCACAGCTGCAAATAGTACTACAGTAACGGCAACCTCAACACAATCCTCACCTAAATGCCAAGCTTGTCCAAATTTCAAAATTTAACCCCATGCCGCAAAAGTTCCAAGTATTGTAGTAGCTCGTCCAATACATATACACAATGCAGTAACCAGGCTTTTGCCGAGGATAGGCTCGTGTTAGCATTACTCCTTGGACCAATGCACTGAAAATATCACATGCCCTTTCTCCAGCAAGGAATCCACCTTTCTATAAGTTGCTTGCCATTTTTACTTTCTCTTAGAAGTTAGAAGTCACCCACACCTAGTTCATCCTAATCCTATCGTCCAACACATAAGTCTGTCAAATTCTACTTCTGAATCCACTAGTCCAGTCACAAATGTACATCGCGAACACATTGCAAATAAGGTGTGTTTCTTTAAGCTTTAGCTCCCCCAGGACCAACCTTAACAGTTCTATCTTCTGGTATTCTGCCCTCATACTAGCTACAAAAGAAGAATGTTACATTCTTAATTTTTTTTTTGCCCAACTGTTCTAATATTTACTACATTCTGAATATGAACTTGGTATCTGTTGGAATACTTTGACTACAATCCTTACACCCACAAACACTAGTTTCTATCTGAACTACAAAAGCATATAATTACTTTAACCATAAAACAACTACTCATTTACCATTCTTCGTTCGCCTGATCTAGGCCAACTTTATGGGGCAGAAGCAGGGAAATTTCATCGTTCCTTCGATAAAATGAACTTTGAAGTTTGATATATCAATTGAAAAATCGGAAACCTAAAGTAGTACAAATTTCTGGCTAACCAGAACCAGAACGTCAGATGGTTTAGAAAGGCAGTATTTTCTTCGCACACTTGTGGCATCAAGTAGGTATAAACTCTCTAATTTTGTAAGACTTCAACATTCTAAGCAACCATATCGAGTAGCTTGGATGCAAATCCCAAGCCACAAGATCTCATAACTGAATACGAGCTGTTTACATCTTCTACAATTTTGGGGACAATAGATATTGCAGAGTTTTAATTGTATAAAGCATTTCAATTACATGCATGCCTCGAGTGTTAATCTTAAACATGAACTGATGCTTAATATTAACAAAGATGAGATTAATAAATCCATAATGTTGCAACTGAAAAGCGATACTAGAAGGTGAAGGACATTTACTTCCTCAGCCTTGAAATTGATAGCATACTTGTCTAGACCCAACGAGTGCAAAAAACTATCAACAGTAGGCTGATCCTCAACCTGCATCGAGGGGAAGAAAATGAAAATTTAGTGACCAGTGAACCAAATTCTTTTTAACTTTTTATGTTCATTTTAACCTCCAATCATTTATCCATCGTCCTCAATATGAATTTTTCCAAGACATGGCTATGGCCTAAATTTTCACACCAGAAAGTAGACATGTTGAATCATGTTTTTAGCCAAATATTGCATTTTATCTTGGACAGGAATTTGAGAATACAAGCTACCATAGTTACAGCTATCCAAAATATTGCAAGATCCAGTAAGGTTCATCTATTTTGATAGGTGAACAATTTATTAAAGAATAAAGTCTTGGTGCAAAGTGCACAAACACCAAAATGCATCGTTAAGAATAAAACCACAGCTTATGGAAGAGCCAACAAATATCCAAAAAGGTATATTTCACATAATTCTCAAGAATGGATAACAGATGATTATATACAAGCAAGGCCCTCTTTCTTTTTTCTTCTTTAGAAAAGGTTAACCATTTTCCTTTTAGCAACTCTTATCTAAGAATGAAGAAAGATATGTTTTTACAAGCAAACAACTTGATGTTTATGAGAATCTGTTGTACTTAATGCCGGTATGGAAGTAATGCAGAATAACACTTAATTATCAGAGGTCACATACTTGAAAGGAAGAAATAGTTTGCAGCCCTGGAAATAGGATAAATATGATGTTTGATTACCACTAGAAAAATCTCACCATATAATCATCTAAGCTATAAGAGATCTGAACATGAAATTTCAGTAAAAGAGGAAACAAAGAAAAAGTAGAAAGTCAAGTAGATTGTACTGCATATGAACTTTTCTGCACTAGACTGCGCGACTGTGGAATTGGGGCACGCAATGGTGCAACAGTCTTTCCAGGTCCAGCAGGTTGGGATGTATTTGACGGGTAAGCTGCAGAAGTCATGGGGCGTGAAAACTCAGAGACATCTTTCCTTGTGTATGAACCGAGTCTCGGGTCATCATAAGGCGTGACTGGAGGTCTTCTCTGCAGTTCCTCCCCTCTCCTTGGTGGTGAGATACCTCTAGAAGAACTCACAACTCCATCTGGTGATTTTCGCCTTAAACGATCCAGTGTCCAGGGGGAATAAGAATTTCTTATCGACTCCATCTGTGGCAAAGCATCTGCATTTCTTGTGGAGGAAGCGCGTCCCAGTATGCTCAAACTCCTTGACTCGGGTGTATTATACCTGACATCCTTTAGCTCAGGACGGTGCCCCCTAAAATCCCTGGCTTCAGGTATGTACTGTCTTGAATCTCTGATTTCAGGTAAGTATTGTCTAGAACCTCTTGAATCAATCATTCGCTGTCTATCATTCCTTGGCTCAGGTACTCGCGGTCTATTATCCCTTGGCTCAGGTACTCGTGGTCTATTATCCCTCAGCTCGGGGATCTGCTGTAGCAAACTAGGTTTTGCTGTTGAAGATTGAGCTGGCCTTGAAAGGAAATCACGAAGATCCACCCCATTTTGATGGCCGTTGCTTTGACCTCGGTCAAGTACAGTTTTCCGCATGATTTTATATCGCAGGTCATCTTTACCAAGCCGCGCATCTACATTAAATCATAAGGAACACAATTGACAATCTTGAATTTGGATGTATATTAACAAACAAGAATATACAGTGGAGAAGCAGTGCAATTATTACCATCAATGCCACTAGAGGAACTAGAGCTCAATCTACTTCCATCTCCTCGCTGACTGCAAAAATGAAATGTTGATGTTGTGTGTAAATGCTGAACATATAATTTACTCTAACAAAAGTATAGCAATCACCTCACTCCATACATTAGGAAATTTTGGTTCACTATTTGGACTACAAAAATGTGACTATGTTTCCCCTGAGCCGAGGGTCTATAGGAAACAATCTCTCTACTTTCATAAGGTAGGGGTAAGACCGCGTACACACTACCCTCCCCAGGCTCCACTTGTGGGATTACACCGGGTTTATTGTTGTTGTTGTTATTAGACTACAAAACTAACTGAACATTTGGTTAAGTATTTAAATTACATTGAAATTTATTTACAATCATTAGTTTTCTCCCACTCATAAAATGTTTTAATATCACTATGAGCTCAAAAAATAACACCAATAGACATGCAAGCTAAAACATACTTTCCTAGTTTCAAGCTTTCAAAAAGATCAAATCACACAACCAAATGATTACGAGGAAAACAATGGAGAGTTTACCGTTTATTATTGAATTCTGTTGTTGAATCTGCAGTGGTACCTAGCCTATCTCTGACAGACCGTTTGCTCCCAACTGCTGGCCCTGAATCAGGAAAGGGATGACCTAATATAGACCCTGCCTTCTTTACCACCTTTCACACATGAAAAGCCAAAATCAAAACATTGTCACAATGAAAATTGAATTACTCAACAACAGCTCCGTAACACCATTTCCATAACATAACACTATCCCCTCCAACCTAATAATAAAACATTAAAAGATAAATTCAATTTTTTTTTATTTTTTTTTTTGAAAAGGTAAGCAATTTTTCTTTTTTAAAAGGTAACATTCAAAGATAAATTCACTTCTTTAGCATAACTCTCTGTTACAATAATAACAGAACATTTCCAGATAATTAATCACTTCCTCATTTGTACATATAACACGAAAATAATTAAAACTTCATACAAAAGCTGATGAAACTGCATCGTTTCTCCATTTCCGAATTTCGTTGCGATTTTTTGAGCATATAAGTAAAACTTCAAAAAAGGAACTACCTGACCGCTGCGTCCTAGCGTAATTGTAATTCGAGAGCTCGAAGCCTCCGCCATTTTAGCAACTTGAAAACCCTATCTCAGCAATAAACGCTAAACCGGAATTGTACTGTATGAAACATCAAAATCCTTCAGAAATGGGGAAAAGTAGCAGCTCCGATACGAGACTTGAGATCGAGCTTAGGCCTTAGGGTTTGCACTGCGAGAGATGTAGAGGAGAGAAAGTATGTGTGTGTTTGTGTGATGTGTGTGTGTGTTTTGGGTGCCAAGCGCGATATGCACGTGACAACTGCGCGCGTGGAATTCAGATTCTTAGGTGGGCTTTAAAGAACAATGCAGGCCCAATTTGGTTTACTAGTGGAGTTCGGCCTTAATGAAGGGGAGTTTTATAGCTTTACCCACAAAAAAGAAGAATTAACCCAAATAGCTTCACTCAATCATTTAAATTAAAAATAGTCGATAAAGGTATAATATATGTATAATTTATATATTATATATGTATAATTGTATATAATCAATGTATATAGTTAGAAAAAGTAAATAATAAATATGACCGGCTATTTGTATAAAGATCCCAAAACTAAATTAATTATCCTTGCCTACTCATTAGTTTTTCTATCTACCAAACCAATTACTCGTCCTATATATTGTAGCTTTTGTGGATAATTATTTCTTTCTTTTTTTTCTCATTTTCTTTTTTATTTCTCTGTTTTTTTTTTCTTTTCTTTCTTTTCTCCTTTTATGTTTTCTCGTTTTTATTTTTATTCTTTTTCCTCCCTTTTTTTTTCTGTTCATATATTTTTTGGCTCGTTTCTTTTCACTTTTTTATTTTTATTTTTCTTCCTTTTGTTTATTTTTTTAATTTCGCATTCCTTTTCTAATTCATTGAACTTTTGTTTTAGTTTCCTTTTTTTTTCCCATATTATTATTTTATGTCTTCCGACAACTACTTCTTATACAATGAATATTATTTTCGTGGAACTCCATCAAAAAATTCATTTAAGAAAATACTTGTAAGGACCTAGTTGGAAAAATTAAAAAAATTAAAAAATGACTTATTTATTACGGTATATTGTTATATTGTATACTATAACAGTATAATGTTACTACAACCATGACTTTAGCTTTGCATAATAGCACCTAGATGATTTAATAAATAGCAGTCGAAGTATATTATTATCCGCTACAGTATATTGTATACTATAACAATATACTATTGCAATATAGTTATATACATCTATAGTATATTGTATACCTTAGCGATATATTGTTAAGTAACTGTGTTCTTCTTCGATTATTACAGTATAACATTGTAGTATATTGTATACTATTGCAGTATAGCTATATACTCCTACAGCATATTGTATACCGTAGAAGTATACTATTGGTAATTGTATTCTTCTTTGATTTTCAGCTGAAAAATTCGATCTCAATCACTTCAAATCAGCTCAAACTATGATCAAATTTCAATATGAACTTCTAGAAGATACTATAAGCAACATTTAATAACACCCACTTCGAATCAAACAAGAAATCTTTAAAATAAAAATCTTAAATTCAAGAGTTTCAAGCCCAACAATGGTGGATATTCAAATACACATAAAAATTCAAATCTAGGAAGCTTACTCGAAAGTACTATAAGCAATATTTTATAGCACCCACATCGAATCAAACAATAAATCTTCAAAATAAAATTTCAAAGTCAGTAGCTTAAAGCTCAATAATAGTGGGTCTTCATACATACACAAATATCATATCTAGTAAACTTAATATATTAAGTAATCGTATATGCGACTTAAAATAAAAATAGACCAAATTATTTAGTTATCAGATTGTAATAGCTATTAAGTAACCTTGCAAAAATGAAGCTGGAAGTTTTAACATTATGTACTTCAATACGAAGGCAAATAGCTAATGGGTGGGTCGAGTAAATAGTCTGGGCCGCATAAGTAAGAAAAATAAATAGTTTAGGCTTGAGTATTAAAGGGTAAATAGTTTGGGCTTAATGGGTATAAAGTGAGATTTTTCCTTCATTAAGTGGGCTTTTCAGCTCCCAGAATTCAGGCCTAAATAGTTTTATAGAGGGCCCATTATTCATAATAGACATCACCAAATGTCTTACTCCATCAGTCTCATTCTATGTGTAATTTGATAGTGTCTAAATACGCATGAAATTTGAGAAATAAAGAAAAATATTTGATGCTTTAGCTAAATATATGCAAATTATCAAAATTTTCCTTGCAACAAATAATTAAATGAGGAAAAATGAGACTCAACGTCTTGTACAAGAGAACAATAAGATTTAACAAGTATCAAAATAGTAAAAATGATATTCTTTCTTCGACAAACTAAAAATAAGAGACAGTCATATAGATTGGGACGGATAGAACAATGTTATTTAGTTATTACAATCCAAATACTTGGCTTGGTCTAGTAAATTTGAATTCGCTAAGTAAAATTTATATTGTTTTGATGAGGTAAAATTATATTTATTTTAAGTCTACAATAATTATGAAATTGAATTAAGGTCTAACAATTGAAAACTACTTTACGAATCATTTGCAGTGAACCGAAGTAATAAAGTGTGAGCTCAAACTATATGTGGCAAATATGTGCTCAAATTGAAACAACAGTTCATTCCTCCAAAGCTAGTGGTCAAAAGACTTACTACAATTTATACCTCGGAGTTATGAGCTAGTTTGAAATAAGTTGCCTCTTGACATTAACCTATATTTATTCCATTTGTACTTCCTAACAATTGGAATAACTCTTATCCCTTGACATATGCTTCCTCTTCTCTTTTTTATTTTTTTCAAACCAAACATAAGCATCACCAAGAGATGTTATAAGATAATTGATGAGATCCTTCTTAATAATTAAGGGTCATTTGCTAGGATGTATTAGGGAAAATAACATGTGTACTAGCTTTGTATTATTAATCTCATATTTGGTAGTATTTTTCAATCTAAGTATAACTAATACATTTATTAGTTATGTAACTTATTCATTACTTTTCTTATACATTACAAACCATAGCATTAGCAATACTATGATTTTTAATACATGCATAAGCACGTATAAACAGGGACGTACGCAAAAAATTTGTAAGCGATATCAATATTTACATAAGAGTGTAAAATAAATAACGTTAATTATTACATTTCTGAACGAGTGATTGTCGTAGTGCATTAGTTTTGTGGAGTGTTAACTGTTAAGTTATAAGAGGTCTTGAGTTCAATTCTACTCAACCATAATTTTTAACAAGAGGCTCTTAAAATATTTGCCAAAATGTGTTCTAGTTTAGGTTCAAATCTCCGACCTCTTAAAGCAAAATCAGGAAGCTAAGCAGCATACCAGACGAGAGTACATGACAAATGGTGTCATTTTATATTTATTACTCGTTTCGACACAGTATAATTACATATGCTTAGTAAAATTTTCCGACGAAGCGGTGTCGGGTGTGTTTAACCAAAAAATAATTTTTGTAGTCAAAGTCAATATTAAAGAAAATCGGTTTTCTAATAACCAAATTTACTTCACTTTTTCAAAAAATGCGAGAATAAAACAAACAATTGAAATGATAAATGAAGGAAAGAAAGCTTATTGTCGATCGCTAATTTCTCCCAAAATTATGGATTGGAATCTTCAATCAAGTAAAGTAAAAGACTAATTGCATATAATTGAGAATATTCATATGATTGTACAAAATAAGGTAAGGGTCCTTATATAAGTATACATAGTTGTAACGGTTCCTTTATTTTTTCTTACCTGTTACTAACATTAACTGCATTAATTGCCTGTTACTAAATCTAATCGTAACGGTTATGATAATAATAGGTGATCGCGTATCATCAGGGTTAATGTTGGTTCCCTTTTCATAATTATAACGGATTCATGAATCTTCCCCTTTTATGGTCTTCATGCATCTCGTGCCTATTTCTTCTTTCCCAGCTGTTAGGTACGATACCTTCTTTTATAAAATACCGTGGGTATTTTATCCGTGCCTCATCATCTTTATTTACTGACCCGAATTAGTCATTTGTCATCATACTATTAATCCACATGTCATGCCTTTTTTTTCACCAATACAGATAGTCCCCCACTTTCTGAATATTCTCAACTGAATATTCGAGAAGTGGTAAGTTCATTTATGGCCGGAATGTCTTGCCACCTCTTTCCAACTATCATAATTCTCTCTTCAGAAATAATGAGACGTACATCCTTTCCATTTAATGACATGGACGTGTGTCCCATTATAATTGGATCTACAATTTATAGCGTCTTTTTAAGGTTTCTTGCGGTTGCATCAGTTCGAAGTGATGGTTCTATGATGACGGTTCATAATGACGGTCTTTCCTTATAAATATTTTATCACATACCACTCAAAAATTTCTTCTTTCTTATGCTCATATTCCAACTCTTCCTACAATTTTTTCCTTTCTTCGTGTTTTCGCATTAAAGATGATTTCCTTTCTTCGTGTTTTCCATTTGAACATCTTTGAAGATGAAGATGTTAACCATTCTGTTAATCCCCCCCCCCCCCCCAAGTCCTGTTGATAGACTCCTCGCCCAAGGATTCGAGGGTGAAAAATATTTTGGCCCTGTTTCTGAAGAGTTACCACTTGCTGCCCTTCCAATGACCCCCCTGCTCATGTCATTAATCCTTTCATTTCTTCTGCTACCTTACCTGCAACTATTTTTGTTGACGCACCTGCTGCTACCTCTCGTGAAGAAGCTGGCCCTTCTAGCGGGAGACAAAACATGAAGAAGGTGTTGATTGAAGTTCCCGATGGTGGAAATTTATTAACAAAATCTAGCGGAGTTGCGGTATGGTTGAAACCATTGATCGGCCATGTGAAGAGGGAGAAGCTTGAGTCTCACAGCTCTTTAACCTTAATGAATGATGTTATTCATTCTGCCCTTAAGGTATATCCTTCTTTCCTTACATTTTTTCCTTTTCTTCTAAGTTTATAGCTTTTCTATCTCGCCTTTTTGTAGATCAATCTAACAGGTACGGAGCTAATGAGAAGGATATCCTGGACTGATCATCAAGTGGTTGAGTTACGTACTGAAGCTGACAATTGGAAGGAACAGTTTGAAAGCCTCTAACTTGAGAAAGACATCCTTGCCGAAGACAAAGGGGCTCTGGAGCAACAATTGAAGATAACAAGCACCGAGTTAGCAGTTTTTAAGGCCTCTTCCAACCAAGTTGAAAAGGATAAGGACATATTAGAATCTTCCTTTGCTGAGCAACATTCAAAGGCTACCGAGGAGATTAGGAGCTTGAAAGAACTTCTAAATCAGAAGGAGGTGTATGCTGGTGATTTAGTTCAAACGCTCACCCAAGCTCAAGATGATCTTCGTGCCTCTTCTGATAAAATTAAGTTCCTCGAGGGTACTCTTGAACCTTTGAAGGCATCTTATGAAGCTTCTAAATCCAAAAAAGAAGACTTGAGGGTTGAGATTGAACAACTGGAGAAAGACTATGAAGCTCTGGAAGACAAAATAACACTCGATGTTAGCTAGGCTTTTCTGAATACCCGTCTTGAGACTTTGACCGAGACTACCCAGGAGGTTTTTGACCTCGAGATTGAAATTTCCAAAGCTAAATAGGCAATTGAACAAACTCAGCAACGTCAAAGTTTCTCAACACCCGAGAATGAAATTTTCAAAGGTGATGGAGACGGCCTCGCAGCTGACCAAGCCGATACCCAACCTTCGTCTTCTCAAGTTGATCCTTCCATCCCTGCTGATAATGCTCCTTAGTTTTTCACCCTTTATCTTAGAGATTTTACTTTTGTTGGTGTTGATGAAACATTTTATTTTTGCTTTAAGTGGATTTTGGGAAGTTTTTCCTTCCCTGTTTTTGGGATATTAATGTTAATATGATTTTGCTGCATATATCATGCTTTTTGCTTTTTAAGTTTTTGAGCTTTTACTTGTATTCAAAATACTCTTAACATGTCGTGTCTTAATATGCACGTGCTTGTTTTTTTTTTTATAAAAGAAGACACTTTTACATTAACAATACTAATGAAGATGACGTCTCATTTTTATATTGGTGCAAAGATACAAAATATGAAGTAATTTGAAAAAGTTTTATTTGCACTTTCAAGCAAATATTTATGTACAACATTTTCATAACTGTTTTCTTTATAGCAGGTTTACAAGTACGGGTACGTTTACCCCATGACTAAATTTATGGCCTTAACCTAAAAGCTCGTGGGAGTTTTTTGCCGGTTCTCCCACTCTTTACTTCCCATTCCTTCTGCAAGCTTGAAAATTTGACATTTTCTTCAAGGTTTTTCCTTTGGATTAGCTATGCTTTCGTGGTGTATATATTATTCCTTTGTGTACTTTTTCATATGCATAGTCCCCCAGTGTTTGAGCATTGAAGAGTGAAATCTCGAATACTGGATCAACTCCTTACTTTGGTCCTTTTCCTGAAAAAGAAAATACACATGGGACTCGGAGGTAACTTTTTGGATGATGACTGCTTAACTTTTTCATCAGAATTGTTATAACCTAGACCGGGAATAAATAAGTATTTTGCATGTCTTTTAGGTCTAATATCATCATTTAGTACAGGCTAGCTTTTTGCCTATCATATGAAATGGTTAGTAAAACTTAAATGAACAAAGTAAAAAATGAACTTTTATGATATCTGACCATGGGTATTAGCTTCTTCAAAAGTAATACTTCTTCAAATGGATTGTATTCCAATGGGATGGTAACACCTTGCCGTCCATAGTTTCTAACTCATACACTCATTTTTCAGCAACGCCTTTGACTCTATACGAGCCTTCCCAATTTGGACTTAGCTTTCTTCCATTTGCCGCCTATGTTGATCGAAACACTTTTTTGAGTACAAAGTCCCCAATCTTGAAATACCTTAGGTTTGCCTTCCTGTTGTAGTACCGTTCAATCATCTACTTTTGTGCTGCCATCCGAATCAAAGCTACCTCCCTTCTCTCTTATGTCAAATCTAAATTTGTACGAAGTTCTTCCTCATTTGACATTTCATTTCTATGCGTGTACCTTGTACTCGATTCTTCTCCACTGGAATTAAGGTCACAGTTCCATAAACGAGCGAGAATGGTGTTTCTCTCGTGCTTATTTTTGTCATTGTTCGGTAAGCCCATAATACCCCCGGTAGCAATTCTGGCCACTTGCTTTTGATTCTTCTAATCGCTTCTTTAGATTGTTGACACTGATCTTATTTGTTGAGTTAGCTTGTCTGTTAGCTACGGGATGATAGGGTGCTGAAGTAATTCGTTTAATTTTCTAACTTTTGAAAAATTCAGTAACCTACGAACTGTTGGATATTATCGCAAATAATTTCCCTTGGGACTCCAAATAGATATATTATATTTCTCCAAATGAAGTCCATAACTTTCTTTTCTCGTACCTGTTTGAAGGCACCTGCTTCTATCCACTTTAAAAAATCATCCCTTAGAATTAACAAAAATCTTACCTTTTCTTTGGCTTGAGGAAGAGGACCTACGATATCCACCCCCCACTTCAATAAATGGCCACGGTGATATGATTGAATGGAGTAATTCCGCTGGTCGATGCATATTATTTGCATATCTATAGCACTTATCGCACCTTGTTACAAAATTTTCCGCCTCATTTTTTATTTTTGGCCAATAGTACCCTGCTTATCAGTATTTTCACCAACAACCTTCCCCCGACGTGATTGCCACAATGTCCCTCGTCCACTTCTCTCATCATATATTCAGTTTGTGATGGTCCAAGGCACCATGTTAAGGGTCCTCCTAACATTTTATGATACAAATTCCCCTATATTAGGCAGTACTGAGCAACTTTCAATCATAGCAATTGGAATTTCTTTTTATCCTTAGGTAAAATTCCATACTGCAAATAATTCACAAACTCGTTTATCCAATCCCAAGTTAGATTATGAAATTTATCTCATTCTTGGTTTAATCAATGGCTGAATGGAACAAATGTACCACAATCACATTTTTCGTGTTCGACACATCAGCCATGGACCCCAGATTTTTCAATGCATCCAGCTTCTCCGTTTTCTTCCCTAGGTATTTATATAGCTTTCCAAGTCTGGAACTGCCTCAGTAATTCTCGTACCTTTTCTATGTATTGTTGCATCCGCGTCTCTCTTGCCACATAATTTACTTGCATTTGGTTTACTACCAGCTGCGAGTTACTTTTGATTTTGATTTGTTCAATACCGAGCTCTCTCACGAGTTCTAAATCTGCAATCACAGCTTCATACTATGCTTCATTGTTAGTAATTGGATAACACTTTATTGTCTGTCTTATAATCTCTCCCGAAAGTGAATTAAAATAATTCCCAAGCCTGGTCCTTTTACATTTGAAGAACTCGTCGGTTTATAAGGTCCAAGTCCCCAGATTAGATCCGGTAAACAATCATACCTCTTTTTTTGCTTCAGGAAGTAGGTTCGAGATGAAATCTGCTACAAAATCCGCTAGTACCTGAGACTTTATGGCAGTTCTAGGCTTATAGATAATATCATATTCACTAAGCTCTACAGCCCATTTAGCTAACTTCCTGATAATTTTTGCTTGTGCAATATATTCCTTAGTGGCAAAGTAGATATAACAGAAATAGGATGGCATTGAATATAGGGTTGTAACTTTCTTGGTGCCATAATTAATGCTAATGCAAGTTTCTCTAAATGAGGATACTGTGTCTCGGTATCTAATAAGTATTTGCTAACATAATAGATTGGAGATTGCTTACCCTTGTCTTCACATACCATCACCGCTCTTATTACCACTTCTGACACAGCTAAGTAAATGAGCAATCTTTCTCTATCCCTCGGTTTTGCTAACATAGGCAATTTCGATAAGTACGACTTCAAATCCTTCAAAGCTTGTTGACATTCGTCAGTCCATTCAAATTCATTTTGCTTTTTTAATATTGAAAAGAATTTAAAATATTTTTCTGAAGATTTGGATATAAACCTTCCTAAAGCTGCTACTCTACCTGTTAATCTTTGTACCTCTTTTTTGCTTGTAAGTACATCAGGTATTTCCTCAAATGCCTTGATATGAGCGGGATTCACTTTAATTCCTCTGTTAGATACAAGAAATCCCAAAAATTTACCTGAAGCGATAATAAAGGCACACTTTTTCGGGTTTAACTTCACGTTATACTTGCAGAAAATTTCGAAGGTTTCAGTCAAATGTTGGAAATGGTCCCCTGCTTGTGGTGATTTGACCAACATATCGTCAATATAAACCTCCATGATGTTTTTCAAGTGTTCTTGAAATATTTTGGTCACCAATTTTTGGTATGTTGCTCCAGCATTTTTCAAACCGAATGGCATGACCTTGTAGCAATAAGTTTCCTTGTCTGTAATAAATGAAGTCTTTTCCTCATCTAGAGGATCCATCTTTATTTGACTATAACCAGAATATGCATCTAAAAAATGTAAAAACTCATGACCTGCGGTACAATCAATTAAATGATTTATATGTGTTAAAGGAAACAAATCTTTAGGGCAAGCTTTGTTTAAATCAGTATAATCCATACAAACTCGCCACTTCTCATTCTTTTTTGAAACTACGACAGTATTAGCTAACCAGTCAGGGTACTTTACCTCTAGTATTGAATCAATTTTCAGAAGTTTTTGTACCTCATCCTAGATTACTTGATTTTTAAATGCTCCTTGCTTCCTTTTCTTTTGTTTGACATGTGGATGCAATAGGTCCTCATTAAGCTTATGAGTCATTATCTCCGGTGGTATACCTGTCATGTCTGAATGCGACCAAGCAAAGCAATCGCTGTTAGCACGTAAAAATTCAATTAACTTACCTTTTTATTTCCAAGCTCAAGTTTGTTCCGATGTAAACTTTCTGTCAGACCAGTGGATAAATAATATAACAGATTCGAGCTCCTCCGTGGTTGTTTTGATATTTTCATTTTCCTCTAGTTCTTAAATCATATCAGGCCTCAAATTTATATTAGCTTGATATCTTGGACTTCTAGTTGAGGTGGGCACTAAATTATTCTCAACTGAGTTCTTTAATTTCTATTTCGTACCTCCATCCTCGGATGTTGCACTTATGATTGCAACTGAATTGATATCTCGTGATGCCGGTTGATCCCTCCTAATTTGACGGATTCCCCAATATGACCGGAACTTAATGACCTGATGCAACGTTGACGAGACCGCATCCATGTCATGAATCCACGACCTTCCCAAGATTATATTATAGGCCATGTCTGCATCTACCACCTGGAATTTAGTGTCTTTGATGGCACCTTCTGCAAATGTAGCCAATATGATTTCTCCTTTCATGATGACACTTGAATTATCGAACCCAGACAGTGACCGTGCCTTCGGTATGATTCGATCATTTGCTTGCACCTCATTCACTACTCTAAGTAGAATGATATTTACTGAGCTACCTGGGTCAATCAAAACTCATTTAACATTAGTATCATGGACAAGTAAAGATATATTACCAGTGTATCGTTATGAGGAATGATCAAGCCGCCCGCGTCTTCGTCATCAAATATTATGTTGTCTCCTTCCAAAACCTGACGAACCTATTTCCCGTGGGTAACGGTAACCTTGGATGTCTTTCTTGCTACCGTGTACGTTACCCCATTAACTTCTTCACCCCCGATTATAACATTTACCGTTCTCTTTGGTGACAGAGGCTTTGGTAGTTCTTGCTTATTTTTCATGTAAGATTGTTTTTATTTTTTGCTGAACGGATCAATGAGATAGACTTGCTTCAATAGATACTCAACTTCTCCTTATAGGAGCCTGCAATCTGCTATTCTATGGCCATGATCGTTATAAAACTCACACCAGAATTCCTGACTCCTTTTGCTGGGGTTTGACCTCGTCTCTTTTGGACATCGCACCTTGTAACCCATTCCTCTTAGAACAACTACCAACTCTGATGTACTGGCGTTGAAACTATAATCTCCTATCTTTTATTGAAATTTGAATCACTACTTCTAGCCGTGTTCCGCTCTCTTTTGAATCGGGAGGAGGAACTCGTCTCCTTTTGCCTTGATCTTGAATCAAACCATGTATGTTCTTGTTTAGATGGGGAATCTCGTCCTGCAGGTTCCATATAAGGCTCGTACCTGTTCTTACTAGACCTCTTTTCCATTTTCGAATGTCTAGATCCGGGCTTTCTTCCACCTTTGGCCGGGTAGCCGTATCTTCTTCTATTCGTAGCTTCGTATTGTATCTATTGTACACGTCATTCCAAGTAGTTGTAGGAAACTCCCGCAATCTTTCTTTCAATCTTCTCGTGGCTTCTGAACTTTTTTCATTCAAATTACGTGAGAATACCATAGCCGCCCAGTTATCAGGTACTCGTGGTAACATCATCCTTTCCCGTTGGAATTTATCTACGAATTCCCTGAGCAATTCCGTACTTTTCTATTTTACTTTGAAGATATATTCCATCCCCTTTTCTACTTTTTGGGCTCCCGAATGTACTTTTATAAATGAATCTGCAAGCTCAGCATAAGAGTCAATAGAATATTTAGGTAAGAGTGAGTACCATGTTAATGCTCCTTTCGTAAGGGTTTCGCCAAAATTTTTCACCAAGACTGATTCAATTTCCTGCTTGGTTAAATCATTGCCCTTAACCCCCATGGTGAATGCGATAATGTGGTCACGTGGATCAGAAGTTCCATCATATTTAGGGATATCGGGCATCTTGAACTTTTTGGAAATTGGTAAAGGTGCTTCACTTGGCTTCCAGGGCTGTTGCGAATATTTATCGATATCTACTCGTTTGACTATCGGTGACACTCTAGATATCTGTTCTATCCGCTCATTTTTCTCCTTGAGCTGTTTCTGCAAGGTTAGTACTAAACTTTGTAAATTGAAATTATTTGGTGTACTTGACCCTCGTCTATGGATTCATTTGGTATTTCTATACTTCTTGAGTTGTCAAGTCCTGAACGTGAGTTTTCCAGAGTTGTATTTACTGGTGGAGGAGTCTGCACAACATTGGTAAATCCACTTGAAAAATCACGCAAAGCTTCACTAACGTGTTTTGCAATCATCCGCTTCAAATTATCTTGCTCGTTGGCTTGTTCGCCTACTTGTTGCCCATCACTACGAGTAGTAGACCTTTTAGGTGAACTTGTCGTTATGGGTGTATGGTGTGGAGGTGTTCTACCTTATTGTCCCCTCTCACCCGCATGATAAATTTCGCTAGTAATAGATATGCTTTATTGCTAAAAATAAAATTTGGAAAGTGAGCAGATTATCAGACTCTCGGTAACAGAACCAATTTGTTTAACCAAAAAATAATTTTTGTGGTCAAGTCAATATTAAATAAAATGGGGTTTCTAATAACCAAATTTACTTCACTTTTTCAAAAATACAAGAATAAAACAAACAATTGAAATGATAAATGAAGGAAAGAAAGCTTATTGTTGATCGCTGATTTCTCCCATAATTATGGATTGGAATCTTCAATCAAGTAAAAATAAATAATTGATTGCATATAATTGAGAATATTCCGATGATTATACAGAATATGGTAAGGGTCCTTATATAAGGAGACACAACTGTAACGGTTCCTTACTTAATTCTTACCCATTACTAACATTAACTGTATTAATTGCCCGTTACTAAATCTCACTACTAGAAATACGACAAAAACAGACCACGGTCGACCGATCAATTTTGGTCGGTCAAACAACCGGCCAAAAAACCGACCAACTTTGGTCGGTTTTTCAAAATATTTTATTTTTTAATTTGTTTTTACGAAACCGACCAACTTTGGTTGGTTTTCTTTGGCGCAAAAATGCGAAAAACTATTTTTGAGTCCCGCAAAATTTATTTTTTAAGAAATCAACCAACTTTGGTCAGTTTTTCATTTAAAATAAATTAAAATTAATATTAAAAAAACGACCGAAGTCGGTTGGTCATTTTATTAAACCAACCGAATTCGGTCGGTAATTTTATTTTTTAATAAAACCGACCAACTTTGGTCGGTTATTTTTGTGCGAAAATACAATTAAAAAGTATAAATGCAATAAAAGACAGTGTTAAAATAAAATGCACCAATGGTCTAGGGGTAGAATAGTATCCTGCCACAGTACAGACCCCAGTTCGATTCCCAGATGGTGTAGTTTTTAATTATATAATTAAAATACCGACCAACTTTGGTCGATTTTTTCGGTAATTATTTTTTTTATTTAATTGACCGACCAAAGTTGGTCGGTAATTTTCGACCAACTTTGGTCGGTATGCCCTTCCGACCTTTAAAATATCGACCACACGTTAATGGTCGCATTTTAGACGGTTATTGGTCATTACCGACTAACTTTGGTCCGTTTTTTTGGACGATTTTCCCCGAATTTCTAGTAGTGTCTACTCGTAACGATTATGGTAATAATAGGTGACCAATGTAGCGACTCGATCGATCATTTTATTAATTTAAATCCCGTTCGGTGGTATAAGGTCTTAAGCAGTTTCGTACCATATGTATTGACTTGCGTGCATGGTTGAATTCAGTTACCGGATGATTCAGAGTTAAATCAGAAGAAGGATTTAAGTTTTGGAAGTTTGAGCGGAAAGAGTTGACCAGAATTTAACTTTTGAATAAACGGCTCCGGAATGGGTTTTGGATGATTTCAATAGCTTCGTATGATAATTTTGGACTTAGACGTGCGTCTAGATTTGGATTTGGAGGTTCGTAGGGTGATTTGGAGCATTTCGGCGAAAGTTGGAAAAGTTGAAGTCTTGAAGGTTGAGAGGTTTGACCAATAGTTGACTTTGTCGATATCGGGATCAGAATGCAATTCCGAGAGTTGAAACGGCCATGTTATGTTATTTGGGACTTAGACTTGCCTACAAAATTTGACGTCATTCCGGGTTGGTTTGATTGGTTTCGGCAGGAGTTTTCGAAGTTGGAAGTTTTGGAAGTTCATAAGTTCGATTCATGGTGTAATTTGTATTTTTGGCATTGTTTGATGTGATTTGAGACCCCGAGCGAGTCCGTGTTAGGTTATAGAACTTGTTTGTGGGTTTAGACGGGGTCCCGGGGGCCTCGGGTGTGTTCCGGGTGGGCTACGGTTCCTTTTCCCCTATTTTTGAATTGATGTTCCTGTTTTCTGGTGTCCTTCTTCACGATTGCGAAGCGCCTGTCTCGTTCGTGAAGTGTTACTGCTGACCACCTCGAGATGCTTCTTTGCGTTCGTGAAGGTTTTCTTTTCCCCTTCATCGCGTTCTCGATTAGCCACCCGCATTCGCGAAGCTCTTCCTGGCAGCCTCATATTTCTTCTTCGCGTTCGTGTTCGCCGTCTCGCGTTCGCGTAGGTTCCGTCCCTTGTTCTTCACATTCGCACTCCTTCCCTCGTGTTCGCGAAAGGTTTTTCTTGACAACCTTACTTTCCTTCTTCGCGAACGCGAGCCTTTCTTCGCGAACGCGAGCCTTTCTCCGCGTTCGCGATGCTTTCAGACCTGGGCAGAATATAAGTTTTCCAAATCGAGGGTTAGGCTAATTTTCATCATATTTTGACTTGTAGAGCTCGGTTTTGAGCGATTCTTTGTGGGTTTTTCAAGCAAATCGATTGGGTAAGTGTTCTTCACCTAGAATTTATTATATTCTATGATTTTATCTTTATTTTTATCATTAAATTTGTATTTTGAGTTGAGAAAAATGGTGGTTTTTGAAGAAAGTTTTCAAAATAAAAAATCATGATTTGAGGGACGAATTGGTATCGTAATTTGATAATTTTAATATGGTTGAACTCGTATCGGAATGGATGTTCGGGTTTTATAACATTTGTCGGGTTCCGAGATGCGGGCCCGGGGGTCGATTTTTAGATTTTGATAAAGATTGAGTCTTTATGATATGGAATAGTCTCTTATGAGTTTTGTTTGTGCTCTGAAGTTATTTTGGTTAGATTTAAGCCGTCCGGAGGTCATTTCACCCGAGAAGTTTATTTTAGAGTATCGGTTTGTCTTCTTTGAGGTAAGTATCTTGCCTAACCTTGTGTGGGGGAACTACCCCTTAGGATTTGAGTCTTCTATGTTGATTGTAGTCCGTGCACGCGAGCTGACGAGTACGTGCTCGGACTTATTTGTTGAAGTTGTCCTTTTAGGGTTCCTAGGTCCTTGTATTCATTGAATATGCAGTTGTACTTGTTATGATTACGTTCCTTAATTACTAGTTTCACCTTTACCTGCTTAATTAGAACCAATTGCTTCATGATCCACTCTTACTGTTTACTTGATTCATATGTGCCTTAATTGAAATTGTTATCTCTTCCATTGCCGTGTTATCTTTTCCCTAACTGCATATCTTTATTTGAAGTTTTAGTTGTCCCTTTTTGCAAATGTTCACCCTTAATTGAAGTTATGGTGATTTTCCCGCCGCCTACTTTTATTTGAATTGGTTGTATCTCTTCCGTAATTGTCCAAACTTAAAAGAAGCTTAGATATCCTATGCCTTAGTGGACTTGCCCTTATTTGGAATTATTTGACTCGTGTTAGTTTCTTGTTGTTAAACTATATATTGTGGGATCAATGTTATATATTATTTTCTTCCTTGTTGAGCTGTTCTTATTACGCCTAGTATTTTTTATTATGGCTATTCCTTGCGAACTAGTTTTACCGTTTCTTGCGATCGAAGGTTCTTGAGTTGATTTACTTGGCATACCTTGTTTTATTGTCATTGTTGTTGTTGTACTTGTTGTTGTGATGCACGAGGTTTCTGCCGTGCGGTTGTTATTACGATGCACGAAGTTTCTGTCGTGCGGTTGTTGTTGTTATGCACGAGGTTTCTGCCGTGCGGTGTTATCGAGTTGCACGAGGTTTCTGCCGTGCGGTGTTATCGGGTTGCATGAGGTTTCTATCGTGGTATTGTTACTATTGATATTTGCACATGCGGCGTGACAAGGCGGGATATATATATATATGTGTGGGTTGCGCATGTGGCGAGACAAGGTGAAGACATTATTATGCACGTGTGGTGAGACAAGGCAGGCATTTACTTTACTATTGCACACGTGGCGAGACAAAGTAAGTTGTGTCAAGGATTGATTTATGATGAGTTGTGATGGCCTGGGGCATTCTTGTTGTTGATATTTGTATAGCGATATGCTTACCTTTGTGAGCCTTATCTTGTGAAAGTTGTGAGAAAACATTCTACGTGCTGACCATTCCTTTTTTTTATGTTGACTAGTTGGGTTGAACTATGTTAGGACACTTGCACAAGCATACACGTAGTTAAGCACTCTTATCGAATTTAGGGGTTTCCTTGCTATTGTTGAGTATAGATGCATACCCTTGTTTACTTTCTTTCTATGTCAGAATGACTCTATTTGGCACGTGAGTTGTCAGTGCGGTTATGAAGTGTAATTAGGGCACAGAATGCCAAGTGTTAGGGTTCAGGTATTGGGACCTGTGAGTTGTGAATAGTATGAGGTTCGGTACCTCGTGGAGTTTATTGACTGAAACTTGATGTGAAAACGGTCGTTGTGGTTGAGTGATTACTTGTCCTTTCTGTATCTGTGATTTCGGATTTATGTTGCGTTTCCGTTCATCCTTCTGTGTCATTATTTTGGTATTTCGCTGATACTTGTTGTTTTCCTTTCTTATTGCAATTACTGTATTGTTAGCCATATCGCATAGTCCTTATGTAGATATCTTACTCTATTGTTCCTATACTCATATTTGTTCAGGTTATTTAGTCCAGTGGGTGTCTTGACTGTTCCTCGTCACTACTCCACTAAGGTTAGTCTCGATACTTGCTGGGTACCGATGTGGTGTACTCATACTATACTTCTGTACATTTTTGTGCGGATCCGGGTATTGCGAAGCCAGTTGATCAATAGTTAGCAGCGCAGATTGTTGCTGTGGAGACTCAAGGTAAACCTGCTGCTGCGTTCACAGGCTTCGGAGTCACCGTCCTATTTTGTATTCGCACTATTCTTACTTATTTCCAAACAGTTGTATTTAGAAGTTGCAATAAACTCTGTAAAGCTTATGACTTGTACTACCGGTTTTTGAAATTGTAAATTTTTATAAAGAATTCCATTTCAGAGTTGTTAGATGTTATTTATTATGGTTGTTATTTAGTAAATGTTAGGCTTACCTAGTCCCTAAGGCTAGGTTTCATCACGATATCCAACAGAGGGAATTTTGGGTCGTGACACGCGTATAATTAGGGTTAATGCTGATTCCCTTTTCATATTTATAACTGATTCATGAATCTTCCCCTTTTATGGTCTTCATGCATCTCGTGCCTATTTCTTTTGTCAGGTACAATACCTTACTTTATAAACTACTACAGGTATTTTATCCATGCCTCATTATCTTTCTTCACTGACTCAATATCAATTCCACCTGTCATCATACTATTAATCCACGTGTCATGTCTTTTTTTTGCCAATACAACGTTACACCGCTTCATCCAACGTATGTCTGGCCCTGTGTATAAAGACATAACTATCATTCAAAACTTTTTCTAAATCCTTTCCAAACAATGTGGAGGATATTTTTGTAAATAATTAATTTTTTTAAATTATGCAACACATGTTATTTTTAATACATCAAACCAAACAGTAGATAAGAAATAATCATATCATAACTAATCCCAGCATAAGTAATCTCAGCATTACTAATTCCGTCATTATTAATATACTCTATATTGTACTATTCTTATACATCCTACAAAACGACTCCTAAAGGTCGACGTCCTAGGAATGGGAGCACTTATCAATAATGAAGGATTGAAATACCCCTAGAATAATTTATGCACAAGCAAAGAATTCTACAAAGGCTATGTCATGACCCGAAAGTCCCGCCTTCGGACCGTGATGGCGCCTAACATTTCACTTGCTAGGCAAGCTAATGTTAGAATAAGATTAACCAATTTTTAAATTATTAATAATCAAGGAAACAAAAGCGGAAGCTAAGTTTGAAACATAGTGAAATAATCCATAAAAACAACGGTGTCTAAATACCATCCCAGAATTGGTGTCACAAGTGCAGAAGCTTCTAGAATAAATACAAATAAAGGTCTAAATAAACTAAACCTGTCTGGAAATAAACACACAGCTAAAGTAAAATAGACGGGGACTTCAGAACTGCGGACGCCATGCAGTTATACCTCAAGTCTCCTCCGAGTAGCTAAAATACGAGCAAGTCTATGGCACGCCGCTGGGACCAACTCCAAAATCTGCACAAGAAGTGCAGAGTGTACTATCAGTACAACCGACCCCATATATTGGTAAGTGCTGAACCTAACCTCGACGAAGTAGTGACGAGGCTAAGGCGGTTCACTTACATTAACCTGTACGCAGTATTAATAACAACCACAAATAATAAAAATAAATCAAGTAACTCATTTATAATAATTGAAGCCAACCCAACAGTCATAATCTATTATTATTTTAACCAATTCTGTTGTAGCGTGCAACCCGCTCTCCCAATATTTTCTTTTTAATCAAGTCTGTCATATATTTATTTCAATCAAGTATATATATATAGACTTTTAAATAAGTCTGTTGCGACATGCAATCCGATCCCCCAATATTGACTTTTCCTTAAGTCTATTGCGGCGTGCAATGCGATCCCCCAATATTGACTTTTCCTTAAGTTTATTGCGACATGCAATACGATCCCCCAATATTGACTTTTAATAAGTCTGTTGCAGCATGCAACCCGATCCTCCAATATTAACTTTTAATAAGTCTGTTGCGGCATGCAACCCGATCTCCAATATATCCATTTCAATCAATTCTTATAGAAGAAATTTCGCCGATAAATGCAACAATTAATATAAAATCATAAGACAACAAGCATACAACAATTATAATTTAATTATGAAACAAACAATGACAAATAGCAAATTATTATAGAAATCAGGGAGAAAATAGGCAGTTTAATATTTAATATACTAAATGTCAAATAAAAATTAAAACACATAATTCAAATAGCATGTAACAATTAATGTAGGAATTCAAGAATTAATATTTGACAAAGAATAAGAGAGAAATAATTATTATAATAATTAGTTTATGATTAAAAATAATTTATGATTTTTCAAGTAAGCAGGCAAACAATTAATTTGACGACGTATAGACACTCGTCACCTCGCCTATATGTCGTTCACATGAGAGATAAGTACAGACGTCTTCGTACCGATCCTTCAGACTCTACTAAGCTTGCTCGTGACTCATGAGATCTATGTAACCTAGTGCTCTGATACCAACTGTCAAGACCCGAAATTCCCTCCTTCGGACCGTGATGGCGCCTAACATTTCACTTGCTAGACAAGCCAACGTTAGAATAATATTAACCAATTTTTAAATAATTTTTAAATTATTAATAATCAAGGAGACAAAAGCGGAAGCTAAGTTTGAAATATAGTGAAATAATCCATAAAAATAATGGTGTCTAAATACCATCTCAGAATTGGTGTCACAAGTGTACGGACTTCTAGAATAAATATAAATAAATGTCTGAATAAAGTAAAGCTGTCTGGAAATAAACACAGCTAAAGTAAAATAGACGGGGACTTCAGAACTGCGGACGCCATATAGTTATACCTCAAGTCTCCTCCGAGTAGCTGAAATCCGAGCAAGTCTATGGCACGCCGCTGGGACCAACTCCAAAATCTGCACAAGAAGTGCAGAGTGTAGTATCAGTACAACCGACCCCATGTACTAGTAAGTGCTGAGCCTAACCTCGATGAAGTAGTGACGAGGCTAAGGCGGTTCACTTACATTAACCTGTACGCAGTATTAATAACAACCACAAATAATAGAAATAAATCAGGTAACTCATTTATAATAATTGAAGCCAA